>OY728131.1:484204212-484497882 GCA_963277665.1 Viscum album | reverse complement strand
CTACTGTGAGAGGAATCAAAAAAAATCCAAGGCTACACCTTTTGAAAGCCTCTGTCACCACCTATGAACCATTTTTTCCAAAGAAAATGGTCAATACTATCACCTTGTGCTAAAAAACCACGTCACCTCACATCCAGTGATTAACATAACCCATTGTCACATGGGAATTTCCCACCACATACCCATGGAACCATCTTAGTGATCACATCATGAAACAATTTCCATACCCGACATCATCATGCCAAACTAACAATAGACTCATAAATCACACCAACCATTCCATAATTGGCTCCATCATACCATTTCTCATGTAATACACCCTTCTAGTGTTTTCCTAATAACTGAAAATATTTTAACAAGATCATATATGCTCTCACCTACATCATCCCTCTCACCTATTTCCAATACATCTCAAAACACACATATAAATTTTCGAGAAATATATGCAACATCTTCATTATAATCACGTATGCCTCTAATCATAGAATATTGTACTCTAATTCGATTTCAAATTGAAATAATCAAAAATTCATATGAAAATTTAAAATAGGGCATAAAATTCATAAATACATTAACACGTCAAATAAGTGAGATAAATAATAGAATATTGGATGTATAACATTATCATTTCTATAAGATACTTCATATTTCTAACGAATCCACTATCTAGAAGAAAAAGTGTGAAATCCCTCACCCGGGACTTGGAATGATGGAGAAATAAGAGTACATTACCATCTTAGACAAATGATAAACCATAAAACCCCATTTTAATTTTAAAATAAACAACCTTTTTCTTTATCATTGTACTATTCATAGTGTGAGCTGTATATTCATTCCATGGGTCATCAGGACCCCACCTCGTTATAATATTTCATTCCATGGAACATAGAGTCACGCTGTGAATGGATATGTACCAAAATGAATCTCCCAAACATCTTCTTTGTACACTTAAAACCATAAAATATTTTAAATCCATGAAAAAAACATGTGCCTTGCCACCCCCAGGACACCCCGTACCCACTAGACAGCCCCACCACCACCGTGGATAGCTTTCCCACACCATGGACACCCCGTACTCCTATGGAAATCTCTAATACCCCCGTGGACAACCCTCCCACCCCAGGACACCCCATACCCCTTAGACCGCCCCACCCCCGTGGACAGCCCGCCCACCCCTTGGACCTCTACACCCCAGAGAACCCCATCCCCCCAGACACCCCCACCCCTGGACACCCCCGACCCCCTTGGATAGCCCCCAACCCCATGGAAATCCCCCACCCCTGTGGACACCCCCAACCCCGTGGACAGCACATCCACCCCATGGACACATCTACCCCCTAGACAGCCTCACCATCCACGTGACAGCCCCCCCCCCCCCAGTTGACACCCCTCCCACCCCCTGGACACCACATACCCCCCTGGACAACCCCACCACCCCCATGGACACACCCTAACTCCTACACAACCCCACCCGCATGGATAGACCGCCTACCGCCTAGAAACCCCATACACCCTGGATACCCTGTGACCCCCGTGGATAGCTAGCCCACCCCCTGGACACCATCTATCCCCCTGGATAGCCCCCCACCCCCGTGGAAATACAGATCACCCCCTAGACACCCTTAATGCCTAGATAGCCCCGCAACACTCGTGTACAGCCCACCCATACCCCTCGACCACCCCACCCCCTGGGCACCATCCTACACCCTAGACACCCCTAGACACCCCCACCCATTAGACAACCCGTACCCCCTGGACAGCCTCACCACCCCCGTGGATAGCCTGCCAACCCCCCTGGACACCCCCTACCGCCTGGACAGCCCCACCACCCTCGTGGACAACCCAACCACCCCCTGGACACCCCTACCCCCAGATAGACTCCCACGTCAATGGACAGCCTTACCACCCCCTGGACACCTCGTACCCTCGTGGACACCCCGTACCCCCTAGACACCCAGTACCCCCTGGACAACCCTACCACCCCTGTGGATAGACCTCCCACACTTGGACACCCCATACCCTTGTGGACAACCCCATCACCCCTGTGGATAGCCCGCCCACCCCTTGGACACCGCATACCCACATGGACATCCCCCACCCCTGGACCGCCCACCCACCCCCTCGACACCCCACATCATGCCCAAGAGACCCCCATCCACCCGGACACCCCACCCCATAGACACCCTTGACCCCCCTGTACTTCCCCAACCCCCTGGATATCCCCCACCCCCTGGACACCCGCCACCCCTGTGGACACCCCCCAACCCCCTTGGAGAGCCCACCCACCCCCCTAGACACCCCTACCCCTGGACAGCCCTGCCACCCCCATAGACAACCCGTTGACCCCTGGATAGCAACCCCACCCCCGTGGACACCCCCACCCACCCCACATGGACACCCCGACCCCTAGATAGCCCCTCCACCCCCGTGGAAACCTCCACCCCCCTGGGCAACCCCGCCACCCCTGTGGACATGCCACACACCCCCTGGACACCCATTACACCCCAAGATAGACCCCCGCCCCCCGCCATGGACATCCCGCCCACCCCCTGGACACCCTTAACCCTCCAGACAACCTCTCCACCCCCGTGGAAATCTCACCAACACCCTGGACACCCCGTACCCCCTTGAAAGTCCCGCCAACCCCATGTAAAGGCCGCCCACCCCCTGGACACTAGAACGACTCCCCGGAGACCCCATATCCCCCCGAACACCCCCCCTTAACACCCCGACCCCCTTGGACAACCACCAACCCCATGGAAAGCCCCCACCCCTAGAAAACCCCACCCCCATGGACACCCCAAATCCCTACGGAAATCCCTCCCACCACCTTGGACACCGCTTACCCCCTACGAAGCCCCAAAACCCTCGTGGATAGCCCACACACCCCCGTGGACACCCCACCCACCCCCATGGACACCACATACCCCCTAGATAGCCCCCATGGACACCCCTTACCCCCTGGGCATCCCAACGCCCATGTGGATAGCCCGTCCACCCCCTAGACTTCCCCTACCCCTGGACAGTCCCGCTAACAACATGGACAGCCCGCTGACCTCGTGGACACCCCGTACCCACTGGACACCCCCAGTGGATAGCTCGCCAAAACCCCTGGACACCCTACACCTTGGAAAGCCCCGCCAACCCCGTGGACAACCCCCCACCCCTATACCATCCAACCACCCCTAGACAGAATCCCACCCTTGACACCCCACCCCCATGGACCCCCTAGACACCCCTACCCTCTTGGACAACGCCCACCCCATGGACACCCCACCCCACTTGGAGACCCCCCCAACCCCCATGGATAGCCCACCCACTCCCCTGGACACCCCTACCCCTTGGATAGCCCCTCCACCTTCGTGGAAAACCCACCCATCCTATCGACAGCCCCCAACCCCCCACCCCCCCTCGCGGACATCCTGCCCACCCCCTGGACACCCCGACCCCATAGACAGCCCCTCCACCCCCGTGAAAACCCCCTACCCCTGTGGATATCCCCCACCCCCGTGGACATCCCACCCACCCCCTAGATACCCCGTACCCCCTGGATATCCCCCAACCCCGTGGATTGCCTTCCTAGCACCTGGACACCATGTAGCCCCTAGATAGACCCCTTTGGACATCTCGTCCACCCACTGGACACCCCCACCCACTGGGCAACCCCGCCACCCTCATGAACATCCCACCAACCCCTAGACCACCCCCACCCCATGGATACCAACCCAACCCTTGGACACCCCCACCCCATGGACCCCCACCCCTGGCCCCCATACCCACACGGACAGCCCCCCAACCCCTGGACACCCCCACCCCCGTAAAAACACCCAACCCCTATGGAAAGACCATCCACCCCCCATGGACACGCCTTACCATCTTATAAAAAACCTCGCAGCCCTCGTGGATAGACCCTCTCACTCCCTGAACACCCCTACCCTCATGGATAGACCCTCCACCCCCATGGACACCACTTACCACCCTAGACAGGCCCTACCCCTATGGAAAACCCACCCACCCCCTGGATAGCCCTCCCACCCCCGTGTAAATCCCTTCCACCACCCTAGACACAACGTAACCCAAGAAATCCCCCCCTGTGGATAGCCATCCCACCCCCTCGACACCCGCTACCCCCTGGACAACCCTACTACCCCAATAGATAGCCCACCCACCCCCTGCTCCATCACCCACCCCCACCCCCTAGACACCACCACATCCCCTGGACTCCCCCACCCATGTACCCCCCTTGGACACCTCTTAGCCCTTTGAGAAACCCCCATCCCCTTTGAACCCCATGGACACCCCTACCCCCATGGAAACCCACCCCAACCCCTGGGATAGGCCCCACCCACCTAGACATCCCCCACCCCTAGACATACCCCACACCCTTGGAAAACACCCCCAACCCCATATATATCCCCCACCCCTATAAAATCAATTACTTACTTCACTCCTCAACCCTATATCATGCCATAATAATTGATAAAAATTAAAATTCAATCAATAAGAACATCAATTCACCCTTTTTATTTCTTTAACAATATCAACAAACAACTCTTATACCAATATGTTTGTATATTTTTCCATGTTATTGATAATAAATGGAATGGATATCATGGGATCATATCTTGGAGACTTTGGTAAATCTATTTATGTCTATATGAGAAAAAATAGAAAATAAGACAGAATTAACCAAGACATAAAGGTTGTACATTAATAAACTCAACATGTGATACCATTTTGAAATAACTCAATTTGAGTTTTGTATAACAGATCCCTCATAATGATATAGTCTATAATAAACTCAACAGATAGATTATAAAATTCAATCATAAGACATAATATGATATTTTATGGTTTTGAATGGGGGAGATAATTATAAACCAAAAGTGAATTTATAGACCATTGGTGTAGAATGATTGGTATCTGTATTCTGAATTCTATATTATTCTGTACGTAAATGCACAGAGGGAAGATGCTTGATACTGGACAGGGGGAATTGCAGGATCTATAACAACAGTTTCCATAACTGTTGGAATAGAATTGAAAAACCCACTCTTTACCAATAGTTTACAACTGTGGGTAAATTTATATTATTCCCAATATATACCAATGGTTTTCAGAAACAATTGTTAAAGGACTTTTAGTTCAATCTTCCCCAATGGTTTCAGTAACCATGGGTAACGAACTGTTATAATCAATATTTACCAACAATTTTCATAAATTGTCGGTAAAGATCTGTTGAAATTATTTCTAAACCATTAAGAGGTATAACATGATTCCTGGTGGCTTTTCCCAATGGTTATTTCATAACCGGTTGGTATAATATTATCCGCATGTCTTTCTTGACATTGGTTGTCTAAACTATTGGTATAAGTTTTACCAGTGGTTATATTTTTTTTTCCAATGGTTTTAAACCGTTGGTATATGCTAAATTTCCAATAGTATAAAGTGTGCTAATTTAGTTAGTTTGTCAACCACAAACCATATCATCTTCTTCATTATCTAGGTATATAGAAACTGAAAAAAAGTCCATAGATATCTCATCCATCTTCAATGTAGGGTCTGGAAATGGTTGAAAAAACCCGAAGGCTTCTAGTGCTCATCCTTTACCTACATGCTCATATATCAGGTAGAGAAAAACTCAACAATGTCTTGACTCATAACAGGGAAAAAAAACTACTGCCACAGGTCATAGAATATATTTTTTGATCCAGGGAGCACTACCAATTTTTAATTATTACAACCCCAACCATATATTTCCATCCCTATAATAGTAAACCAATTATATTCTAGTAACATATAATTCCATCTTTGGAGAAATTCCACTCCATGATGAGCTCCCCACCAATAAGAGAGTCTCTAAAGCTACGACACTCATCATTAAACTACTATTCATAAATAAAAAATCCATGAAGAGTTGATTTTAATTGAACATTAGAAGAGGAAACATCATCCCTTTATTCATGGACACCAATATGAAACTA
This sequence comes from Viscum album, assembly GCA_963277665.1. Lineage (NCBI taxonomy): Eukaryota > Viridiplantae > Streptophyta > Magnoliopsida > Santalales > Viscaceae > Viscum > Viscum album. The sequence goes on along the minus strand of OY728131.1, from coordinate 484,491,898 downwards.
TTCAATGAGATACATCAAATTCAACTACTCTGATGATACTTTCACTATCTAGTTTAGAAGTTTTAGACTCAAAGCATCTATAATGACATTACATTTCCCTGGGGTATAAGCGATGATGAAATTGAGTGACTATATTTATTCCACCAAATCCCACTCATGGAGATTTCAATCCTTTTGATAGAAGACATGACACATGATCTTGTGTTCAAAAAACACAGATAACCTTTCTCTAAGAAGGTAATGCTACTAAATTTTGAGCATGTGCATCATAACATCATGTTCGGGGTTATGGATCAGGTAATTCTTCTTGTGTGGCCTAATATGATGAGATATATAAGAAACAACAAGATCACCCTTCATAAGAACAGAGTCCAAGCCTAAAATCAATGCATTAATAAATTCTACACAACCCTGGTCGGACTCAGGAGAAGTCAACTTTGATGCAGTAGTCAAGAGGCATTTTAGTTCAACAAAATAATAAAATCATTTCTAATACAAATAAAACATAACTTCCTTCCAAGTTAGTGAATTCATCAAATAATCCATCTTTGATAAGTCCTTAACAAACCGACGATAATATCCAGCTAATCCTAATAAGATTTGAATCTCGAAAACATTTTTTGGTTTCTCTCAAGTCATAATAGTCTTCAACTTATTAGTATTAACTAATATTATTTGTTCTAACACCACATTCCGAAATAAATTTAGTTCTTGAATCCATAAATTACATTTGAAAGTATTGTAATTAAGTCAATGATTTATCAATATAGTCATAACTTTTATCAGATGATACACATGATCCTTCTTGGATATAGAGTAAATGAGGATATCATTAGAAAATACTATCAAAAGGGCATCTTGATACTCATGAAAAATCCTATACATAAATCCATGAAAAATATAGGTGTATTTGTTAAACTAAAGGGAATGAAAATGTAATCATAAGGATCATACCTACTCTAAAAGATATTTTTCTGAATGTCATGTTATTTTATCCTTTACTGATGGTAACCATATTGAAGGTCGAACTTCAAGAACCAATTTTCTCTGATAAACTAATCAAATAAATCTTCAACCCTTGTTAATAGATACATTTTATTTATCTTAACTCAGATGTGTTTTGGATAATCACCACAAAGGATAAGGAAACCATGAGCTTTCTTAGCAATGAGTACCGAGACCACCCATGGTGACTAACATGGTGTCCTGAACAAGGCCAGGATGTCATCTGTCCAGACACCTAACTGGGTCCCCAACATGGAGAGAAGTTCATTCCCCTTCCCCATGGGCTGGAAAATACTGTCGATCTTCAACGAAATTATAATTATGAATAATAAAATTAACAAACTGAGCCGGTAGCAATGACAAAAAAACTGAATCCTCAATTTATATAATAACATGATTCATTTACAAGATACAACTGAACGAACATGAAACCCAAAAATAACAAAACCTCTGCCAACATGATCTCTGTGTGACCTCAATATCCCCACTCTCCACAAAACCAAACCACTCCAAGAGCCAGATCAACCAGAAAACCATAACAATAAGTTGAAATTGAAAAAATATTAGGTCTACTAACACTGAATGGTATAAGTAGGGTGCAATCTAAACAACTTACTAGAAAACAACCATAGAATCCATAAATATCAATTATTAAAAAAATCATATTACAATTATTTTGAAATAAATTAATTATAATAGGATTCACAGTTTAATAAGAAAAAATATATTTTCCCTTTTCCAAAATATTGCACTCCATTTCTTCATTCAAAAGGAAATTTTCCATTTTAAAAGAAAATATCCAAAAAAGGGATTCTCGGTTGTAATAAAAATGAATAAATAGTGATAGATGAAAACTAAATTAAAAAGAAAGTAAAAAAATACAAATAATAACCATGGGATTTCCTAAACATCCCTTGAGATACCCTTAGATATACTCAGTTTGGAACCACCTACCGGCATATGGTGAAGCCCAACAATCAATAACCATTATCCTCCATAAATTGATCAACCTAGTGGCATGACCCCATGTACTATCAGCGTTCTAGGGGGTAATAAAATATATAACTTGGGATGAAAATAAACTGTCACTTGATCCTATAAAAGACTCATTGGAACCCATGGTGGTATCAATACTGTGTTAGTAGGTGGACCTTGCATGCATGACTCACCTTACCTACTATAACCATACTTGCCTACCCCAAATAGGAACACCACCTAAATGATAACCCATAAAGTTGAATCCCCCCCTATATAGGTGAACAAAATATATATACATATCACATAATCAAAATTTCCAACCAGGTTGCCACATCATACGAACCTTCAACAATTTAACAAAACATTTTGATGATTCAAATCATGAATTTACACTTTTAAATCCAAATTCAATATTAAAAAAAGGTAAAATTCCAATCGGGTCATCAACAATTTCAATCCCAATATATCACACAATAGTTCCAAAACATTTCTAAAACAAAAAAATTACACTTTTATGTTTTGAAATCCAAACGGACCATTAATATTTCCAAATCATATCACCATTACCAAATCATTTCAAAACATTGATTAAATAATAAAACCTTATAAAACATGCTGAAAGAAACTTTATACTAAACAATCACCCAAAACAATTCCCAAATTCCAAATAGGCATAGAGAAAATTATTTTACTTAAAAACCTTTAGAAGTCACACCAAGGGGCCATGATAGAATTTGAATACCAATGAACCATTTATGAAATTGATGTTGAAAGAAAACACTGTTTTAAAGTGCCATCTTCATTTTAATTACCTTATATGTATGCACTCCTTGGACCCATGGATCTTCCAACATCAATTTTCACATCCCAAGAGTATATGAAAACACCCTAAACCACTTATTTGAGTCACCCCTTTCTTTAAAAATACCAATAATTTCAAAAAGTACTGAGAGGATAAATAATCCTCTTAAATACCATTAGACTCCTTACAAAACATTTCACCAGAACCATCAAGGCACAAAAAATTACATTTTCACCCAATGGATTACAAATCCATATTTTTAACCAGTTTATCCAACACATGTAGTGCACAAGGCTTTTTAAAAACTGAAATATCACATCAAAATATATTATTATCAAATTCTACAATCATGGAAACAGTACAATATTTAAAAAAAACTGCCCACATTTGTGACAATCAAATTTAAAAATTAAATTAAATAACACAAGTATTAACATAATGATTCAAAAAGGAATAATATAAAGACACTTTCCTTGGTGGTGTGAGAATGAAGAAAAACCTTCATAGAGGAGATATCTAAGCTCCACTGGCTCTTTTCACACCCTTAAACCAAACAAAACACAATCCAAACACATACCCTACCAATTAGGGTTAATCCAAGGGATATGACACCAAAGAAAACCCAAGAATTCCAAAGGGAAGAGAAAAGGGATAGAAAATTGAAATGGAACACTAAAACTCTCATTTTATTGAAGGGGAAACAACCATGAGAGAGGAGAATCAGTGGAGATGGGCCTTGTGGGACCCCTTCATTAGCCAAACCCAACCATGAGGGATGGGATTAAATACGGTTTAATGGGTAGGAGGGTGGATTAGGGGTTTCATCTTTTTAATGACCAAGGCTGATCACATGGTTTGGATGCATAGTTTTACAAACTATTTTCCAACCATGTGGTATCCACTGCCTGAACTAGTACCGACCACATGTCTAAAGCACATGGTTTATGCGAACATACACAAACTATGCGGAAGATTCTGCCAAATCCTAGGATATGATACATTACCAGGCTACACAGTTTGTGAGACCGTGCACAAACCATGTTGTAGCTTTTACCCCATTCTAGGAGATATCGCATGGGTACCTCGATGGATCCGCATAGTTTCCACTAACCATGTGGTGCCCGTATAGAGGCCACAAATCATCCAGGAATCCAAAAACTCTAAAAGTTGTACTGGGAATCAATCCCCAAACCTAGAGAAAAATATCTAAGACCAAGAATATGTTAAAATAAAGAAGTATTTGAGGTCTGGGTGTGAATATTATCCCCACCCCATAGAAACATTATACCTCCATAAAGTTCCCATGCAGAAAGATAACAAAAACCAGAGTCTATACCTCATCATATCTGAGAGAATCCATATTACTAAGGGTGACCATTCACACCACAAATCAAACCCGGTTGATCAAGAAGAAACCCAAACATAATGATGAGTGGAGAGCACGAGGGATTTAACCAAACCATAAAAATTTCACTAACATTGGTTGCTTTAAACCCGAAAAAACACCACTATAACTTAATCAAGATACCCACTACGATGTGACCTGGAAAACAGAGACCCGAAGAACTATCTCAACCTCTTTATACTATCCAAACAACAGCCTCGCCACAACTGGGAAATAGGTAAATCCCAACACGAACAAATCCACCTTCCCCAAATAACCAATACATACTACCAAGAATTAATCATAAATCCTACTACTATGAAACCCGACACACCGAGCTACCAGAATCAGAAACTCCCATACAAGAATCCAAAACCCTCCACCCAAGGGCGAAATACAACACTGCCAGAACTAAGAATTTACCGCATTGATCTATGAATCCCAACACTAAGGGAGATTAAAACTATAAAATAAACTCTAGATAAAAATGGAAACATATTTCATCACTCCCAAAAACTATATCACCTCCAAAAAATAACTAACAAAACCCAAACTGATCCACACAAGGGTTGATAAAAATTTAAGAAAAATGAATGATTCAAAATCCACACATAGTTGAACAATTCCAAATAAGTCATGAAAGAAAAAAAGTAATAACAATTTAAAAAGGTAATTATAAGCATACCAAAAAACAAATCATCTTTTTTATGTTTTCTCCCAAACATGAGGAACCAAACAGGAACAATGTTTCACACACCCTTGGTAACTCCAAACTGTGAACGAGCTTCAATCCGAGGCCCCTGGATAAATCCCTAATGGCTGAAGCATATCTTGCCACATAGTCAAGTAAATGAATCCTTGGATCAAAATGGATTATTTGGGTGGTGATTCCATCAAAAAATTTCCAGATGTCCTAGACAGCCACAATGATGGAACGCCTTTGAAGGGATGCGACAAGATGGGTTCGAATACACGGACAGACCACACTGGTGCCATATAAACGAACAGTCAGATTAAATAGAACATAGAACCAATGAATATGACTCCATATATATAGGTTACACCATCATTGTCTCCTCCCCATATGGGGAACCCTTACAATTAACAAGAGGCACTGTATAGCCAATTCCACGCATCCCAGAAAATAACACAACTAGAAACACTTCTTCCACCATCTTCCAAAAAAGGTCATTAAAATAGAAGAATCACTCCTTGATCTCTGCAAAGAGACCCCCAATGAAAATGTAATCCATCAATAGATCTATAAATTCAAAATTCGGAGAAAAGGACACTAGAACCATGAAGTGGTCATTATAGGTCTTCATAATCTATTGGCCTTGAAAAATACTATTGAGATCTCCCATTTTCTTCTTCGTCACCACCTCAAGTATAAACCATAATATAAAGACATACATAAATAGTTCCCATGTTATCCCATCATGTATTGATGGAGGGCTAAACAATTCCCATTCATACATCGATGTACCTTCAAACAAACTCAGAACAACATGAACTATAACATCTTTGGGAGTACCCAACAATTTATAGATATGCTATACATCCAAAATCCACTCTACTACTTCTGAAGGACCTCAATCCCCATGATAAATAATAAAACACATAGGAGAACCATGAACTGGTCATGGATCATTAGATAAATTTTGGACCTTTTTGGGAAGCATATATTGAACATCATAAGAATCAAAAATCCAAAACCGATATCAACCCAAAACATATCTGAATGGAACATGTTGGGCCAAAGAAATAGGATTAGAACTATGTACACATAAGAACAACCAAGAAATTCCTATGAAAAGCCTCTATTTTCATTTAAATTTTATAACATCCTTCTTCCATGGTCACATTCAATAAAAAAATATCACTTCAAAAAACAAAAACCAATTTCCAAATCCATTCTCCCATTCAATGATATTTCATAAAATCATGTGAACACTAAAATTTCTAATAATTACCCATAGTATCTCATTAACCATCAGATGCATGTCTATCCAATTATATCCACACATGAGAACAAACACACTCAACACATACCCACACATGTATAGATGTCTATTAGGAACACTAAGGGCCACACTTTCTTGTTCATTATCGAAACAAAATATTTTACAAATTATTTCGAAATTGAGAAAAAATTTCTCATTTCTTAAAAACCCCATTTTTTGAAATTTTGGAAATTTTTAAAAAATAATCTCCTTGTTGAAAACTATTTTCATTTCCAAAAGCACACTTACACCATTTGAAAAAATGACGAAACACCACTTACATCGAACTACTATATGGAGGAACTAGTAGTGATGCCTAACTTGGTGAATTGTTAGTGGTCCATGCCCCAAGTGGGTGATAAAAAATAGGAGGACCTTGAACCATGAACTTAGATTCCTCATGGTTCACTACTTTATGTGAGATTACACAATGTCATAATATTTCCTCTATTTTCATCCCTCAATCCAAAACAAGGCATAGAATCACACCCCATACCACCCCTGGTAACTTTGGTATCGTCATGGGTGGTGGTGATCAGGAACTGACCAGTAACCTACCTCTTAATCCCCAATAATCCTAGGATTCAATGTACCTAACACCCCAAATAAAAAGGACCTCCTATATTACCATTTTCTCAAGAACTATGGAGGGATTCCATCCATCCCCACACCCAACCCAATCTGTGACATGGCCCGAAGGGATTTTGTGATCCACATAGACTGAAAACTAGTCCCAAGCAGTAAAGAAAATGCAATAGGGAACTATTTCATCCCAGCAACTAGGATAAAAAAATAAATTAAATAAATTGAGCGTGCAGAAATGACCAACAATTGAATCCCAAAAAAATATAATAAAATGATTAAGTTATAAGATTCAACTGATCTCACAAGAAACTAAAACAAAAAATAAAACTATTACCAACTTGATCTTCGTGTGACCTCAGTGTCACCACCATCAACAAGAATTAACCGATAAATAACAAGATTAACCCGAAAACTGAACAAGAAGTTGAACCTTAAAAATAGATCGAGTCTACCGATACTGATTGTTACAAGTATGGTGTGTACTAGACATCTTTGTATGCAACCACCAGAGAATCCATACATTTATTATCCAAAAAATAAACCATTAATAAATTATTTAAATATGGTTGTAAAAATTTGTTTTCTCAATTTATTAAATGAAAACATATATTCCTTTTTGAAAAACATTACACACCATATTTCAATTATCCAAAAAATTTACCCTTTTTTAATCAAAACCCAAATCATGGGATATCAGGCTGTGATGAAAATAAATAAATAGTACAAGTTAAAAACTAAATGAAACAGAATTTAAAAATGAAAATACAGATAATATTCATGGGATTTCTTAAAAATATATAGGGAACCCCTAATACACACTAGGTTTGAAAACACCTACAGGAATATGGTCTAGCCCCACAGTCAATAACCACTTTCAGCTATAAACTAACGAATATAGTGGCATAAACCACATGTCCTATCAATGATCCAGGGGGTAATAAACTGTCTAATCATGGATAGAATTAAATTATAACTCGATCTTCTAAAAGACACTCAGAAATCCATTGTATTAATAATACTATGTATGTAGATATCCCTTGAATGCGTGAATCACCTTACTTTCCATCACCACACTTTCCTGCACCAAACATAGACACCACCTATATGATAACCCATAAAGGGATACCCCATATAGAGGTTCCCACTACATATACACATATGACATCATTGAAAATACCTATTGGGGAGTAACATTATATAAACCTTCAAATATTTCAGAAAATTCATTGAACATTCCAATCATCAATTTGAACATTCAAAAACACATTCCATTTTAATGATATGGTAAAGTACCAATTGGGCCTTCAACATATTCAACCCCAATACATCACAAAATAGTTCCAAAAAAAACCAAAACAACATAATAATTCATTTATATTTTCATAGTCAAATGGGCCCTTATGATTTCCAAATATAATCACCATTAGATAATGCTTTCCAAAAAATTAGTAAATATTACACCCTTATAAAACATGCCCAATGGGCCTTTATTCCAAACACTCGACAAAAAAAATTATCAAATTCCAACCAATCCTAGCATTCAATAATTTATTTAATCCACTTTTAGAAGTAACACCATGGGACCAATACAGTATTTTCAAACCAATGAACTATTTAAGAAACCAATGCTAAATGAAAACAGTATTTTAAAGTTCCAGTGTCATTTGAATGTCCATCTATGTGTGCAATCTATGCACCCATTGATGTACCAACATCCAATGGAACATCCTAGGAGTCCATTATAACACCCCAAACTATTTCCTTGAGACACCCCTTTCATTTGAAAATATCCAATAATTTCAAACAATACCAATATCATAAATAATCCTCTTAAATACTATTAGACTCATTCCAAAATTTTTTACCACAACCATCAATCCAAAAAATTATCATTTCTCCCAAATGATGCCAAATCCACATTTTTGACCTTTTTATCAAACACATCTAGTGCACAAGGGTTATCAAAAATGGAAGCATCATATCAAAAGCTATTTTAATCAAATTCAACTATCATGTAAACAATATAATACAATAACAAAATTCCACAAAATAATGTTAATAAATATTAAAATTTAATTTATATAACATAAGTGTCGAAAAAATGCTTTGTAAAGTAAAAACATGGAGACACCTACCTTGGTGGTGTGATAATGGAACAAAACCCTTGTAGAGAAGAGGTATAAGCCCCATGGTGCCTTTTCAAACCATAGAACAATGGAAAACACAACACACACACAAAATCCAGCCATTAGGGTTTGTACAAGGGAGAATACCCCAATGAAAAATAATGGAATTAAGAGGGTAAGAGAAAAGTGAGATAAAATGGACAAGAAACCAAAAAATACTCACCTTGGATTTAGGGGGAAACATCCATGGAGAAGGAGGAAAAAATTATAGGAGATTAGGGGGATCCCTTTGTGCTCCAAAACTGACCTAGATGGTGGAGACCATGTAGAGACCCGAAGCTTGACGTACATGGAAATGAAATTACTTTTGCAGAATACTTAATACATAACAAAAACAGACACACAAGGATCGTAATAGTTTAGTGTCTTTGGAAACTGGGAATATAATCTTCTAATCGCGGTGAAAGATCTTCAACATCTCCCATAAAGATCTTCCCCTTTTGTTTTCTTACCTAAAACCTTTCTTTTAATCCTAGGGGAAAAGAAAACATAAAATGGGTGAGCTCAAATGCTCAGTAAGGGTAAGCATGGATAAAATAAAACATACCATATACATTTGAACTTAAAAAAACATGAATATTAAAAATCTTGAGCAACGTCATAAAACATGGAAGTACATAAGGCATAGATCATAATGGATCATAAATCATGATAAAATAGCATGGGAATAAAACATGTAATTGTGTCATCCATTAAGCACATGTAATGATTTCCATAGTATCCAAGGCATTGCTGCCAAGACCATCTTAGTGGACAAAGTCTCTTTATGAATCGAGTTCACTCCTCGTTCCAGTCCTGTAATACCGAACCATATTAACTTACCATTCCATCCATGTCTATCTCATGAGATATATATCTTTACCCAATGCATTGGAGGGAGATATAGGTCCCACCCATCTCATAATGAAATCATTCTTACTTGTGCCACAAAATAAACATACATTATTCAAAAAACCCAATAAATAAAATGGGTTTCATAAACATCATCCCATCATCACATAATCCATATAAAAGAAATGGATATCATTTCATAATAAGAGAAGTGAAACCATGTAAATCATATAGACATTATACTTGAAACATACAAATATGAAATAATGTCATCTTAGATGAAAAATGGTTTTGATAAAACACTTGAAATGAATTGTTGAGGAAAATATCATTTTTCTTCAAAATCATATTCTTTTCACAAAATGTATTGAAATTTTAAAAGAAAAGGATTTTGTTGAAATTAGTCATGAAATCTTTTAGAGGAAGCTTCATGAAAATAAGGCTTTATAAATCCATAAAAATCGGTTCACGCTGTATAAGTTAAAAATAACATTCTCCTTGTACTTTTGTCGGAAAATTCAAAAAAGTACCTCGTAACGTAAACAAAAGAAAGATTCCTTACATAACATGTAGTAAAAGTCAAAAATTGGTAAAAATGACTTTAAACATACATGAAAACACTTTTATAAAACATGGACATGGATGATAGAAATTACCCCAGTAAATACTTAGGAATAAACAATCTCAGATAAAAACGAGATTGGAAAAGTTATCCCTTACCTTATGTCCGATATGATTCATATGTATCCAAACCTCCTGTATAATGATTTAAATAATGTCATTGACTTATTAAAGAATCATATTCATTGTTATGATATCATATATGGTTCAGTTATGACTTTATTTTACCCATTCCTTTGTAAATTCCATGTTAAAGAGTGTTTTGGGTAAAATCGTTTCATTTTCCGTTCGTGTTTTGAATTTTAATTATTCATATGATTAATTAGATCATGATTACTTAATTAAAAAATATAAAACATTATTTATATATAATATATATTCAGAATATATATATATATAATAGATCGATAAATCGAATGAAATACACCGTTCATCGAGACGGTAGGCCGTACGTACGCATGAACGCTGTCATCGTTTCCTTATTGAGTGGAATGGAATTAAGTAGATGACATACATATATATATATACATAAATACAGTAACTTTATAATGGCATATATTTCATTATTATTGCTTATATATACTTTATAATCATTCTTAAATGGTTAACATGGAGAATGAATCTCATCGCGTCGTGGAGACGGTAGTCCGTACGTATGCACGAGCGATGATATCGTTCCCATAATTATTGAATTGAATTGGATAGGATGATACAATATATCATAATCAGTACGATTTTATAATAACTATTTATAGTTATTCTTTACACCATTATACCCATACAAGTAAGGTGGTGTTGGAAAAACAGATTACACCACGGCGTGGAGACGGTATTCTGTACGTATGCACGCGCGGTGATTTCGTTTTCCGTAGGATGTATAGATGGTGAAATAGGGTTGTTTCATACTTATAATAACATATCCGTATATGATTGATACTGATGTTATTACTTCATAATGAAACAACTAATGAATAAGAAGTAGAAGAAGAAATAAAGTGGAAAGAATCGGTAACAGACATTACCTCTTCTTTGAAGCGCCTCTTTGAGACCTCCTCTTAGGGCACTAAAATTGGTGTTTGAAAGAGACCAGGACCTCTAGAATGTTTCTAGGGAAGTTTATAGGAGAAATTGTCAGGGGTTGGCCGAGATTGAAGGCTCAAAGTGGTGTGAGGAAGAGAGGGAGGATGTGCCCTTTTATAAGGGAGGAGAGGGGCACCTTTGGAATAACTAAAAATATTATTTTGTTATAAAGTCATATTCGGTTTTTAATAGCTCCAAATTGATTTATTTAGAAGATAAAGTGGGGATGGGTCGAAAGCCTTTCATCCAATAGAATTAAGACATGTTTAGGTCATTATATTAACCATATCTTTTAGTTTTAACTCTTAGTTAATTAGATTGACATTTACCATGTCACTTTGTATTTTAATATTATATAGTTAATAAACATACCATATACATCAAAGAGACCCCCAAGTGGTCCATTAATGATATACCTATCATGATATAATTATCTAGGCTGAACCATATATTTTTATGAATATAATAACAATTAATAATATAATATTTCTTTTAAAAACTATTTTATGTCAATTTTGACACTATTTGGTAATTTATTTTTGTGAAAATCATAACAGAATTATTAGTTCAAAAAAGTTAATTAAATAAATCCTAACATGTAATATTAACATATAAAATTATTTTAATTCATAAAAAGTATCAAATTACATTTATTTGGGTATTTATAACATCAATTATGTCAATATTACATTAATAAGATAATTACTGAATCATCATTGTGTCATAAATAAATTAAATAATTTTATGTCTAAAAATAACAAAAAAATTACCATTATATAGGAAATAATTTTATCTTTCTAATTTATATTTATAGTCGAATTTATATTATGTATAACCCTATATTAAAAATTATTTAGTTATTAAACATTGATTTTAACGATTTTAACCCTTCTTTAAATAAATTAATAATAAATGTCCTAATCTAATCCAAGTGGGCCTAAATAGTCATATTTTATTCCTAAGGTTGTTTTGGGTCGTATTAAACTTGTCTAATAGAATTAGGACATGTGTTAGGGTAATAATACTATCATTTTATCCTTAATTACCATATTTACTTTTAATCGTGGTAAAAAAGTAAAAAGTTACTATTCACCAAAAATTATTTTCATCTCATTGAACCACATTTTAGTCCTTGATATTAACCGTTTCTCTCGGATTTGTGAAATTCCACTCACAGAAGCAGTAAAATTATGTTTTATGAAAAATTCAGTTTTTTTAACTACCACTTAGTGGTTTCACTATTCATTAAAAAAATGAAAGTTTCCAGAAAAATACCAAAAATTAGGCCTAAGATATATTTGATATTATGAACTCAAAAATGATGTCTATTTTACCAAATTCAAAACATATCAGTTGCATTAATTAATTTAAAAATTAATTCACGTCGTCAAAACAAATATCGTGTTTTTAAGAGATAATAACTATCAAAAGATTGACACTTGTTTATGTCTGGTTTAAATATGAAATTACATCCAATGAAAAGAATTGTATTAAATTGTAAAAATATATTCTAAATATAATTTAAAACCACTCAAATTAATAATTTATCACTATTAATTATTTCAATTAAAAAGGTTGTTTTTAACTAAAATTTAGTAATTTTCACTATTCATCAGAAAATGAAAGTTATTCAAAAAGTACCAAAATTTCCCCCTAAGCTAATTTCGATATTCCGAATCCAAAAATGAAGTCCATTTTGAAAGATAAAATTTATAAAATTTCAAAAAGTGGGTATTACTATTCATAACGGCTAGTTCATACTAATATTATAATAATATATCGTTTAGTGAAACTCAGTATTGCGTACTACACATGCTATCTAGGAAGGTCGGGATTGCATGTAATGAAAGTAAAGTCAAGGATGCGTGTTGTGCAAGCTCCTTTTGGTGTAGCGAACAACACAAGACATTAATGAAATTAAAAAGAATATTTTTCATAAAATATCGGGGTGTTACAGACCAAAATAGGGTTAAATGGATAGGAGGATAGATTATAAATTTTAACTTTTTAATCACCTAGTGAAATCAGAAAGTTTGGACGCATGATTTATCAAAACATGTGCCAACATGGTTTTATCCACTTCCCAAAAAGGTACCGAATCCATAAATAAATTGTATCGGTTGTGAAACCATGTGAAAAAACATTTGGTAGCTTCTGAAAACACTCGGGACCTATCGTATGACAAGGGCACATAGTTTCTGCGACCATGCGGTAGCTTATATCCAATTCCAGGAGCTGTCGCATGGGTACCTAGGCTGATCCACATGGTTTCCACTAACCATGTGTTGCCTATGAGTAGGAAAAAAATCCCGGAAACATTATAAAATGAAAATTTATTAAGTGAGACTCAAACAACTAACCTTAACCAAATGATCTGAAACAAATAAAAAGATAAAATAAAGAGGTATATGTGGTCGGGCTGTGACATATGGATGTATAAAGCCTTTCTCAAGATGTTCTCATTACTCGGACATCATCTCTATCATTTCACATGGTTCTATGCTGTAATAGGGAATTGATATTGGTTTAGTACTTGGAATTAAGTCAATAGAAAACTAAACCTCCCTTACCAGGGAAAACCAGTAATGTCTAAAGGAAAAAAAATAGGAAAATTGATGATTACAGGAGGGAGATCTCCACTCCACATAAAAGTCAAATACCAATATTAATTTCCCCGAATATGGATATGATTGTTTAGATCTACTCATCCTTAGGTCTCATTCTCGTTGGATGACATGGAAAACACAATCAATATTAATGAATGAGACCCATCAAAGATAGCATTCAATTCATCCATTATTGTAAATGAGTTAATATATATGAAAAATGGAATCTAGAGGTTACATATCTAGAACTATAATACTCCAAGAAATCTCATCATAGGATATAGAGATAATAAAAATGGGACTGAAGAAACCCTTATCTCTCTTCACACGAAGGGGTATATTAATATCCATTGAAAGGAAGATTAGTATGATCCAAAATACAGGTTGAAATAAATTAACGAGATTCACCGGTATCAAATAGAGTATTAACAAATAACAAAGATATAGTTATGGTACCTCTCACGATTATTGGACACATATATGCTTCCTATAAGGACTCTTCCCCTATGCTAAGACTATTTATCTAGGCTATCTATGGATAGAATCTATTTTCAATTGAATAATCTGATTGAGATGTAGTGTTAGAAGGTGTTTATGATATTACTCTACAACATTAAGTGTAATAAACATGTAAAAACCTATAAATTTTACCTAAGTGTCTAAAAGTGTCGAAATTCATGGGTTCCTCAGTGGAAACTCTCACTGAATTTCCTTACATTCCACACTGATAAAAACTAAAGGACTAATATTTGGCACTGCATGTGATATAGAAAAATACTACCATTGAAAACTGCTCTGAGAATGATCATGATTTAATTTTAAATTGAAGGAACTCAAACTGCCATTGGGAGAGAAAAAGCTAATGATAACCCCTACATTCATGTTGGGCCCATCTCCACCATCAGCTCTTTATCTAGTATATCATCATAACAATTCATTTTAAATATGAAAACATGAGAGAAAATATCCTGACAAAGTCCCAAATCAATCTTTTCAGCCTTCATATTCATATCATAACATTTATAGGTGAAAAATACACAAGTTTGGAAGATTGGTTGCATAGTCTGTCACGACCCTATCAACCTATCCATGTTTGAATAACATAGTGTACTTGTCTAAAAACCTTGAATATGGAGAGAAAAACTCATGGAAAATAACCGTGCTATTTTTTCACTCTAATCCAAATGTTTCTTCACCTTCACCAGCATGTCCCACTATCTTCTACAGGATCCTTCCAACTTGAAGGTGGCCCACTTTAACTTGATTTCATCATGTTTTTTAAAGATCCCAAACAAGTACTCTATTATAATCAACCATTCCTCAGCCAAATGAGGATTATTTGTGACATTTAATGGTTCTAGATTATATTGAAGTATATATTGAGAAAAAATATTCAGAACAACCCTATGATTTTCCAATGCTAGAAACAAAACATGAACTAGAGGAGGTGCATGTCCCAATGGTTAGAAAATGTAAACAATGACCTCTAATATATTTGGATCTATAACAGGATTCCCTTGCTATGGTTTAGGAGAAGCTTCTTCCTGGATCTGATTCAAATTTCTTCTAAAAGTTATTATTCTACACGACATTAGCAGACAACAAGGAATAGATCATGATACAATCAAACAAAAAACAATGTAAAATTAATCACATCAGATAAGAACAAAAAATTTGGATTTTAAACTATCCAAATAAAAATTAGGAAATATTCTAGTGCTAATAATAAATATGTCTTCCCATAACCATGCACGATGAATTGTGGTTCATTTTCATGAGATCTATCCAGGTACGAAATTACAAATACCTCTTATATCCTGATAAGAATTCACAATGCAAACTGAATTCATGACAAGATCTCACGATACCACTGATACCACCATTTCGGAATCTTGATTAGGTACTCTAGTAACTAGATAACCAAGCCAGTCCTTACATATCCCAAAGGGAATTCCCAAACCTCACAGGTCAATGACTATCAACTTGCATCATAAAATCATGAAAGTGGGAATTATTTTTCCACTAATAATGTGGAATTAAATTAAAAATTAGAACGCATACCAATGAAACTCCAAATGGAGTAATTTACCAAAATTAAAACATGTTTAAAAACCCAAATTAATTCAACAAACTACAAAAATATAGGGAAGCTTCGCAACTCCCAACTTTATTGTAACACACCAAGTGAACAGATTAACAACATGAACCACCTCCATGTGACTATTTTCCATTTTTTGGTCATAGAATGAGGTAATATACACAAAAATTAAGTAATATGTATGATGTGAGCCAAATACTATTAGGATTTCACCCAAACATTCCATAATAAGATAGAAATATAAAAATAAAAAATAAGTTGATTTCAATTTTCAAATAAATAAGTTGGTCATTTCAAAATAATATTTAAAAAAAATCATACTTTACATTTCAATGGATATAAATACATTATCAATTCATTATTCACTTTTAAAAAGATGAAAATTCATTTCAAATGATGGAATTACCTTAATGAAAGTGGTTCTTTAAACAAATATAATTTGTTTATTCACAAAATGTATTAAATAAAACGTTTTATATAAACAAATTTATATAAATCACAATTCATGTGAAATAGTTTACAAAAATAGCATATATTCTTTTGAAACACAACATGTGAGTACCATGGTCATATTCCTAAAAAGTTTAGATATTACATCTATAGCGACTATAAAAACTCTCAAGGTGATATATAAAAATGTGTATACAAATTTATCTTTGAACTCAGTCCAAATTGGACTCATCACCATCACCTACGGGGTTTGATGTGCTAAAATAATGTTTTAGAACAATGTAAAATCAAAGAGTGATGTACAAATGGATAAGTAACTAACTAAACCTTGAATGTTCTCTATTGCAAAACAATGATGGGAAATATGTTTTAAGTATTCTTAAAATACATTTAAATCCCATTCTCCATTTCAAATATTCCAATTTTTCGACTAAAAACCATAACATGTTTTTAATAAAAAGTCATTTTCACCAAGATAAAATCCTACGGTTTCTATTAAAACCAATAAATACATTATATAAAATATTTATTTTAAACAAATTCAACTTTCAATTTCACAATCTAATTTCATAATTAAATTAAACAGTATAATTTTTAGTCAATTCCATCATTTTCATTATAAACCCCCTATTCAATTGAATTTTCATTTTTTACAAATTTCATCAAATATATTTTCCATGATTAAATTCAAAAATTTAATTAAAACAATTACCATGAAAACTAGAATTTAAATTAAACATTTTAAATTTCCAAAAACTTCCATAAACACAAACTAATTCAATAAAATTGGGGGATTTCAAATTTCATGCAAAAGAATCCCTTTTTCTTAAAAATCCAATTCAATGGAATTTTGTTTTTCCAAAAAACCAATTGAACCCCATTTACTCAAAATAAAACAATTAAATTTAAATTAAACTATAAAATTTAGGGCTAATAATATTGGGGCATTGTCAAAGAACAACTTACCATGGAATTTAGTAGACCATGAAACATCAAACCCTAATAAGGGTTTGTCTTCAACGAACAACGATCATGGAATTAAAAAATACATGAATAAAATGAAGGTTTATATCCATTAATATGGGTATTGGATCCTCAAAAAACACATTAAGATCTATGAAACCCTAGGATGAATAAAGGAGGCAGTGGGATATAGAGAACGACGTGAGAAGACTAACCAGGAGAAGATTTGAGGTCATTCATCAATATTTAGATAGCTTCTGGGAGGGATCTTAGTGGCCAAGAAATTATATTGGGAACTCCAAGGATGGTAGAAATATTATGGAATGATTCTAAGTCTATTCGTCACAAAAATGGGAAATTTTTTGTTATAGATTTTTTTTCTTCAGATTACATAAATCTTGTACACAATTTCATAGATAGAGACACAATATTTAGTCAAACCGTAAGTAAGATATATTCCTATTTTAAATCAAGCACGTGACTTATCTAGGAATGGAACAAATTTTAATCAAACCATGAGAAAGAAGTAAAAATACCACTGACCAGTTTTCTAGTTTTCTCTATCAGGGCACACAATTTTGGGAAACACATGTTCCAACAATGCAAAATCTCATAAACTTAAAAAACAATCAAAATTTATCCTCATTGAACTTCAAAAGAAACCCAACTAAAATAAGACTACGGGTAATAATACCAAAAACAATAATAACATGTTACATTCTCTATATGGGGTGCATGAATTGATATTGTTTTTATTCAATCAACAAGGAAGAATTTCTAAATAAGATCATATACAAAATTGGGTCCATAAATTGTGAGACATAACGTATAATCCTAATAATAGTTAAATAATTATAATATATTAAGAAATATTTTCAAATCCTTTAGAATGATTTTTGAAATAAATTTAAATTATCCAATCATATCCCCTATGAGTGTTAGACTGGGTGTGTAGTATGACCTATATTCATGTACCATGTAATGCGGAAGTCAATCATGATGGGGATTTTTGAATTATAACCTCTAGGAACAACTACTCCTGAACCACATCCTCTTTCAATATCCATACTATGATGTATTTATTATAAAAACCACATAATATCTACATTAGTAAAACATTAATATATTATTCTATACTTATCATCCATTTTTTTCATAGGTTTATATTCCTTTCTCTATATTAACCTTGATCTATTTTTCAGGTTTTATATTAATTTTTTCCTAATACAAACTATCAAGAACATGAACCTAGTAGACTAGATATAATTTCAATATAATTACATTGGCACAAGATACAATGAATCACATATTAGTGGGAAAAAATATTTCATGCACATGGTAAACTAGGTACATACATTTTTTTTAAATTTCATCTAATAACATAAAATTAGTTTTTTTATTTATGATTTCCATAAATACTCATAATGTAACCCTTTATATGAATAACAAAACAAATACAGGTATCCTAGGGAAAATAGAATATAAGAAATGGTTGTGATTAGATTATTAGTAAGGGTACATGTATAATAGAAAATATCAAGAATAAATAAGAACAATCAATATGAATGGTAAATTACAAAAACAAAATAAATTTAAACATTAACCATAGTATAATATGGTAGGAATAATGTGTGATCAAATAAATACTTTTAATTAAACACATTATGATGAAATATATTCATTGATATTAATAAATTGAACTATAACATGGAAATAGATAACCTGTCTAATTATTAGGGAATTCATAATGATGGATATCTGAAACCTACTATAATGACCTTTTGTAGGATAGTTTAAATCTGTGGGTAGAAACCCATATAATTTATCAAAATAATTATTCTAAAGAGGCCTATCAATGCATTGATAGCCTATCGATAACCAAAAACAACCAACCACTTAATAAGTCAAATTTATTCCAGATATTAAATGGGTGAATCATAATCAATAAAAATATTCATATTGATAAACTAAGAAAATAAATTTTCAATACAAATTCAAATCAGATAAAAATAATCATAAAATTTCAATAGTAAAATGGTGAATTGTAATATAATTATACATCCCAAGTCAGATTGATCTAAAACCATCTTGATATATAATAAAGATTATATTATTAAAACATATCCCTATTGGATAATAAGTTTAAAGGGTCTGTTTTCATTATTAAATAGAATTTAAATGAAAAAAATATTAAAAACATTCTTTAAGAAAATAACCTTCCCAATTTGAATAATTTTTTTTAGAATAAAATGTTCACAAAAAAATTGGTTTTTTTTAACAATTTGTATATTTTAAAATAATCATTAACAATGTTAGTGTTCATGAAAATGGAAAATTCTGTTCATTCAATACATTTTAACATAATGATTCATTTGAAATATTTGGTAATATCTATATAATACATTTTTGAAAAAATCATGAAGATTCATTAAAAACATTTTTTATAAGAAAAAATAGTGAAAAATCCCCTTAGAAAATAAATTTTAAGAGGATAAATAAATTATGAAAATTTTAGGGGACATGGATATAGATAACAAAATGTTTTTGATTGAAGAGAGAAATAAAGTCAAATTTTCATAAATCAATTTTATAAATCAATTTTTCTACCAAATAGAGAATAAATACTAATATTAATTGAAAAATTTCATGACTAATGATATGATAAAAAAATATATTAATTTTAAGATACAAATATATAATAACTCCCCTAAAAGAGAATTATACAACAATAATACCGAATAATGATTAGATTTTCAAATAATTCATACAAATTTGGTAACATATGAATTTTCTGCCCCATAATTGAAATTAAAACATGTTAATCTTTAAATAACATTAATATTATGATATAAATTATATAACATGTGAAATGGATAGTACATAGAGCACAAAAAATAAATTAGTGGTGAATATGGCATATGTATCATGGAAGTAAAAGTGACATGGGAAAAAAATACCTTAGGTTCAACATCCTTCATATGTGTACGAAACTCATGTATATTTAATATATGATTTTATAAATATATAATAAAAATACCCTTATATACCATACCATGTATGATTTACTTATAGTCTTTTATCATCCAATTATAAACAATATTTTTTTTAAATAACTATTTCTATTGATAATTGATTTGTTATTCATGTATGTTTTAGTTTGGTAATTTCAATAATATTAATTTCATAATGGTTTAATGAAATCCATAATGTTTTTCATTATATAAAAATTAGGATGTACATACACAAGAACACTAATGTCATTTTTCTTGATGGATGGAAAAATAGGAAAATAGATATTAATTATTATTATTAGAATAATTATTATTTCATATATATCAATTATATTAATCAAGTAAACCATTATTATTATCCATGCAAATATAAAATAAATATCATTTCAGATCACTATGTAGAGGTGATAGACTACCCATGCACACAAGCGACGTTACTATATTCTAAAAGATTATAATGTAGTTTAGATGAGATATTATTATTAAAAAGTATAGTTATATCATAAATATAACACATTTTCATTAAAATTAACCTTAATACCTTTCTTATAAAATATATGAAAAAACCGATCACATCGTTATGTGAGGTGATAGTCTATCATACACACAAGTGACACTATCGTATATCCCACAGAATGAAATATGAGAAACTGTATGTGATATAAAAATTACACATGTATCATAATTTAATAAATATCATAAACATATTTCAATTCCATCATTATATCAATCCTTTAAAGGTTTTCATGGAAAACAAATTTCATAGGTTAATGGGGAGGTACCTTGATGTATACTTGATCGATGGTTTTATTTTCCATTTGAAAAAAAATAGTGGTAGATTTGGGTTATGAAATTATCATCATAAAATCTAATTATATATTAAATAATTTTTTATTATATTATAAATATTTATTAAGGATTTTAGGAGGTAGAATAATATATAAAACAAATTCTGATGTTTATGAATATTACCTATTCTTCAGAGAGACAATTTAGGTTTATATCTAAATCCTTCTTAAGTGGTCTTACCTATTATAATAATATATATGATTTGTGGAGGTATTTGGGGGACATATTTGGGGATTTAATTGATTAAACAATTTTTTTTGAATTGTGATGATAGGCGGAGAGTGGTGACCTTTTATAAGAGGGGGAGAGGACACACATAGAATTTTTTAAAAGATAATGTGATACACATGTATTTTTCTTGTCAAATGCCACCAAAATTTTTAAATATAGATCATTATATAATATAATTTAAAATAATGTCCTAAAAATATGTTTTTGACATGTTTTAGGTCATTTTAAAACATTTTTTATATGTTTAAACCCTGATAAACCCATTTGAACCATAATAGTGGTAGTTAACTATGATTGTTTTACCTTTTTAATTATAGTCAAAAAAAAGTAATCATTTTTAGATAATATAAATTATTATTATTCAAAATATGTAACCATTTTTCTAAATTCAATTTGTATATGTGGCGTAATTTGAATTTTAATGAATCCCGCATCTGCGATGAAAAATTATCTTTCCAAAAAATAAATCATTTTAAGTACATATTTTTTTAATACAAATATTCAACATGGAAATGATTACATTGAAATAAATTATAAAATTTTTAATTTTATTGATCTTATTTAACTTTATTACCAATTGAATATTTAATTTATGTTTAATAGTAATTTATCATATTAAGTGCTTTAAAAAAAATATTTTTACTATTAATAAAAAAATTAAAATTTTCTAAAATACCTCAACAATCCACCTCAGTTTTATTTTTGAAATTCAGAATTAAAAAATTAAATATATCTTTTCAAATAAATTATTTAAAATAGGGAAAAATTATTTTAAAAATTTGTGTGAAAAGTGAAAATAAACTTCCCTTTTGAACAATGTATTTATTCAGAAAACATTTTTTTCTTTCAAAAGATTCTTATTTTAATTCTAGTCAATAGATAACTATTTAAATTATTTTATACATTTGTAAACCATATAATTTTATTAATTTAATTATAATTATTCATACCCACAGTAGAACCTAGTGTTTTTATAAATTATTATTAATTTTTTATTAAATTTAATTTCACTAATAGATTTTATTGGACACAACATCATGTTTTAACAAACCATGATATATTATTAATTTTATTTAAATGAATGCATTATAACCTAGAAATTAAGCATATATATATATGAATAGTAGTAAATAATTTTAAAATATTATGTAGAATGGTTTAATATAATTAAAAAATATTTATTAAAAAAATTACCAATTTTTTATAAATGTCATTACATATTACGAAAATACAATTTTTCGTTTTTTATTTATATTTTTAAAATTTTCTAAAAATAATATTTTAATCTTTTATAAAATTAATTTTAAAAAATAAACTTAATTTTTTAATAATAATTTTAAAACTATCCTACTAGGATTTTTTTTCTAAAAAATATTAATTTTTCACAAATAGTGAAAATACTCATTATTATTGAAAACACTTTTTTCATAAAAGAATTTGGAATATTATTGTTTTTATAAAATGGTTTTAAAGGAAAAATTACCTAAATAATAAATCAATTAACCTAATTTATTTCACCAGAATCATTTTCATAATGAATTTAAATATAACGACTTTTTAACCTTTTGACCCTTTTTTATTTGAAAAAATCACTTTCTCATCACATCCATGGGTTAATTTTTAAACCACTATTTAAAATAATGTAAATGGAATTTGTAAAATTTGAATCCATATTTTCAATCATTATAATTTATATTATCTAATAATATAATCTTAATTTTTTCCCATATAGAATAATAAAAATCATAAAAATTATTTTATGTGGTTAATGTAAAAATAGGTTTACCATGGGTTAATGTAAATATATAAGGGTTACAAATGATCTAAAACATATCAAAAAACCATTTAACAGTATTGTTATGATTTTTTTTATTTTAGGATATATAAGGATCCATTTTAAGGCCTTTTCATGTGAAAACACAAGTACACCTTTTTCAGTTCAAAAAATTACAACTAGGCCACTAACCTCACTTATAAAAGGCTACCCTGCCTTATCTCATTTTCTGAATTAGAAACCCATTTTTAACTACCAATTACAGCCAAAAACATCCTTAATTTACTTCTCCCTTACTAGAAGAATTATATTAGGTATACATCTAATTAATTAATCCTTTACATGGAAACCAAAAGATGTTTTCCAAAAAAGATTTAATGCCCCTAAATGAGTATGTTATTTTATTTATACCTCTATATCCTTCAATTATATTTTTAAAAAAATGATGATATAATAACTTCATTATATTCCATATAATGAGATTTTCATATTCTAAGGTAATTTCTTACAACCATCAATTCCAACATCATAATGGATATGAAATCATCATTAATTTTAATTGTGTACTACCGCCACATGAACCGATGTTATTAATTTTTTCATCACCAAATGTCATGGTGTTGGGACAAAATTGTATAGGAAGATTGTATTTATTGTCAATGAGTGTCAATGGATGTCAATGATAATCAAAATGAAGGAATAAACTCTCCAATGTAAAATGGAGAATGAAAATTAGACATTGGTTGTGCTTGATACTAAGTTTGACATATGTGTATCAGGAGTGGAAGGAGTAAAAGAAAAAGAGACGAAGAGGTTGTGGAGTAGGGTTGGAATTTTATATTTGTAAACACTTAGTTTTACACTAAGTAGTTATTTTATTTATATGTGTTTACCAAAAAGTGAAGGCCCATCCATGGATCCTAGCCGATGTCCACACCAAAAGAACATTGGGGACCAGAGGGGTCAACTGTGCTTGAGGGAAGCCCTCGTGGCCAACCCTGCATGGGGCCAGGTGTGTGTGGGCCATGTATAACCCCGCATGTTCCGTACAGTGGTGAACGCGTGCATCATGGTCACTAGGAGAGTGCCTGAGGAGCAGAGTGGGTGCTAAGAGCATGCCCGTAGGGTGAACATGGTATGGGGAGGTACTTTGGATAAGTGAAGAGAATTCTGAGAGAATGGTAGAGCACACTGATTGATAAAACTTGACCATCCTCCCTATCTATTTTGATGTGGGACAAGGTTTTAAAAACTTGGATGTAATCCTGACCATCCATATGATCTCACTTAATATCTTGGTCGAATATCGAATCCCTCATCCAGGGATATAACTCAGGCCACTCACCTTCCTCGGGTCGTGTGTGGTTGAATTAGAGGTATCCAGTCTTCAAGTGAGGGTCATCCTCATCCTTTAGAAACCCACATGCACCTGGAAACTAGAAGGTATAGCTGAACGATGATCACACCACTCTGGACACCATTTGAGCTCAGTTCAAGCAAACAATGATTGTCTGGATTCTACTATCACATTCATGCAATTACATTTTAATACATACGAATGAAATAAAGAGTGAGAGATTGGAAGAGGTAAATGAAGTATCTAGAGGTCGTTCCGTTTAGATCACCCAAAGAGAAGAGATTTTCATGCATACCTCTTTGCATACACATGAGGATGATTACAATGTAAAATAAATGAGAAACTCGTTGTATCTCACAACCGAGATTTGATGTTTTCAAAACTGCAATTTTCAAGCAATATCTTGAGGATTTTTTTCGCAAAAATATTTACTCCGTTTATATAAAAATAGAATCATCTATTAGAGAAAAATTTATGCTTCCAAACCTTTGGAGATCTTATATTCTAAAAAAGAGCCTTTTCTATATTCAAGTTCAAGAAGGAGTATGTAGTAACCGTGAACCATTTGAGGTTCCTGAAAAGTATCTCACAAACCATTCTGGTTTGCAAAGAGGTGAACCTATTACCTCTTTTTTTCTGCAACGAATAAGAAACATGGACCAATTATGGTTCTTGGGGATAAGGTCCTACATACCCCTCGGGTTTTTGAAGCAAGGAACTGTGTACTGCTTTGGTATGCAAGGCGGATGTCCCATAAACCATTTTTGGGTTCATAACGTAACGGTACCGCATACTGCTATGGTTGGAAAAGAAGTGTACTAAGAACTATTTGGGGGAACTGTGTACCACATTGTATGAGAAGCATGTACGCAGTTCATATACGAAGGGAGCCCACACATCTTTTGTGCAAAAAGGGGATACGAATCATTTGAGTCATGGTAGAGACAAGAAAACATGTGCATAAAAGTATGGTGTGTCAAAAGAAAACAATAAACACCATTCCATACCAAAATACACACATTAATGGTTTAATAAGATCATATACACATAAATACAAGCAAATCAAAGTGAAGGGAGAAGGAATATTATGCATTGTGATGGTAATTGAGTGCATGTATTCATATGCATGATTTGAAGAAGAACATAATTAAAGGTCAAGAATATTCAAATCAAGTGCTAATAAAAGGAGAGAAGAGGTAATGTGTGTACTAAAATGTGCCATAACCATTTTGTCCTTCACACAAGAAAGAAAAGAGAAAGTGCATGCATTAATGCATTCACATGCATATGTGAATACTTCGAACAGAAGAATCCTAAACGAAGGGTGCACGTGAATAAATAAGTAAAGAGGAAGACCACATATATTTTTTCACATTCATGGTCACATGCATACAAATAATATTATTTGTTGATTATGATGACGGCTCGTGAGCTATGTTTCAGTGTTTGAATAATCAAAAACGAATTTTTGTTTTTGAAAAAGAAGAATAAGAAGTCTTAGTACATATAGTAGTTTCACCAGAGAAGAATATTTATTGTTAAACAACATCAACTCTGGACCTTGATGAATGAAATGTATCATGATGAAGAGGAGACCAATACATTCATGCCTATCTATTGAAGGGACCTTCACGTCCATAAACATAGGGTGACTTCATCCATGGAAATTAGCTAGGGGGATTCAACAGGAGTTACTCGAGGGATGCATTGATATATCCCTGTACTTTTGTAAAGGCAGTGTTCATGGGACATAGTGATTTTACCTGAACCTTGAAATCCACACCTAGTGAAAAATAGTGGAATTAGGAATGACTAAAAACTTTTCGGTGTTTTCTCCATGGACTTATACCTTAGCGGTGAACCAAGTAAAATTATTTTTTTGTCCTTATGAATATAAAGGTTTTAATTACTACACTTATCCATCATAGATGTTTGACTAAATTCCTACCAATGTGGGAACAAGATCCAATAAACGAGAGAAAAAGATGACACCACGAATCACCCCCTTATGGTTACATAGGGTACTTCAATTGGTATCAAAGGGAAATGTTTTATGTATGTTGGATACATTAACGTAATTATATTTGAAAGATGATTTTATTTTCGTTCCTGATTCAAAAATGGAGAGTAGTCTTGACGAATGTTTAGTTATCTCCAAGCAGAAGTCAATACCCAGCAAGACCGTGATGAACAAGAAAAACAAAGAGAATAAGTAGTTGAAGAAATCTCTCATGACCAAATAACATACAATATCTTTTTCTCCATGAAAATATAATAATGAATAAATATTAGGCCTGGGATGTAAAGAGAAGGTGAACCGGGTTTCTACCAGATAGAAGGAACACACGTCTATCTCATTCTCAGGTGATCATGGGAAACTAAGAACATATCTGCATGATATTCCTGAAGAAAGAGTTTCTTCTATTCGCAGAAAATTTTAATGTATGCAGTATGTGATTACCGGACTAGGAATATAAGCTGATAATATAGAGTAAGGATTGGAAAATAATGTGCCAGAATTCTATAAGCTATCCAGACAAATTGAAGCCTTTAAAGAGAAATAGGGAGTTAGTAAGACTCTAGAAGAAAAGATCCATGAATTTAATGACAATCTAAAAATGAGAACTTAAGTAAAGGTTATAAATTTGGAATGAACTTATAATAAATTCAAGGAACTTGAATCATTATTACAAACAAAATTCAGGTTGCATGAAGATGAGCATGATTGATTGAAAAAAGGCTAGTGAAGAGAATATGATCATGATAGAAGACCAGAAGATCATACTTAATATGTAATGTCTAATGTTCGGAGCCCAGTTGACCAATCTTGAGAAGATATATATTGAGACTTCACAAAAGAATGAAATATTTTATGCCATTAATCAATGCTCATTATAGGTTTCTAAAGCTAAAATACCTCCAACATGTGAAAAGAAGATTACGACAACACTTGATTATCCATATCAAGAAAGAGTGTCTGTTGGTATCAAATTATAAATGGAGGATTCAAATGTTAAAATACCTCCAACATTTGACAGGAATATCCTAACTTCATGTATTGATATATCACATTAAGATGAGAAAAAAAGTATCGTACATCCCAAATTGTTCTATTGTTTCCAAATATGTTTCTATAAAAAGATCAGATTGGAAGAAAAATTCTAAGAAAGTATAGATGAGGAAAGATGATAAGAATAAACCTATCACCATGGATATGGTGGATAGGAAGAAGAAGACGGAAGAATATTCCTTATATAAATAACAACACATTAATAATAAGGCCCAAAAACATTATACCGAAGATATCAAGAAGACAAGGTTTGTGGGTCAATGTTAGTGCTGCAACAAATTTTGGCATTGGGAGCAAGATTGTTGGTACAACCCTTTAAATGAAAAAGAGCAGAGAAAGACTATGCCAAAGGGATAAATCTAGAGAAGAAGAAGAAGAAAAATTGACAGATCTAGAAGAATCTGTATACTGCAAACCTATTTGGAATGCAAGACAACATCTGTGATGTATGAAATAGGAATGGGCATAAGAATGGATCATGATTATTTCAACACATATCCAGAGCTAATAAGATCATAAGACCACAAAATCTAGCTAATAGAGAAGAAGACACATTGGGATGAATTCATAAGAATAATTAAAAATAAATGTCTCCCAAGAATAATCCATGAAATAAAGGTGATAAGTCATTGGATTCCAAATCCAAGAAGTTGATGAGTGGTAAATCCAAAATAATTCCTAAAAATGATGGATCTCTGAAGGGTCTATGTGGAAAATCAAAACATGCTACCATATTTCCCAGAGACATATTGGTTCTCTGGCATTATTATTTGGAAATAATGAGAATGGAAGAAGATGCCCATGCTAAGGCTAGTGCAACAAGAAAGATGAAGATTCAACATGAAGACAGGGAAGCCCTGTGTGTGCGGTGCAATAGGGCTGATCACACTATCTATAATTGTTTTTATTTTTTTCCAGATCAAGTAGAATTCATCAAAAAAATTAAAGTTACACAAGGATTTCTATTGCTTTGAAATCTATTTAATAAAGAAGAATCACATAAAAAAATATAGAAGAAATATTTAGATCCACATAACCAAAGTTTGAACTGATGATAATATGTGAATGTGCGAGTGTAGAAAACAGAGCATATTGGTTGAGAAAACCATCTCATTCATCCAGATTATATTAAAGAAGCAACGAGGATCCACCTTATTATCTTAACACATTGTGTATTGTACTAATCGTACATGTAATTGAATGTGAAGAATCAGTCAGCGGTAGAACCTGAGAAGTGTTCCCTTGAGGGGGAGACACATGAAGAAGCTGCCATAGTTATTATCTTAATAATTATCAACTTCATTTGGAATTAAATTCAACTACTCTAAATATTGTTTGAGGATCATGTCAATGGAAATGGTATTTCATCTCTAAACCATTCTTCCTCAAAATAATATTGTTTTACAAAGGAGGAGTAATAATGTTAATCAATGACATAAGAATAATGGAAGTTCCCTAAGGCCACTTATCATGCCCATTGCACTTGATTTTTTTGATCTATTTGATTATGTGAGTTCAATAGTTTCAGGTTGATAATATTATATCACATTTATTATCCTCATCCTGGAATAAATGTGGAATGGTTCATTAAGACAATTACATGAGTTTTCATTGCATGAGGTATCATGATCGTGGGACAACGGACAGATTTGTTGTCTAGATTAAATCCTATTTATTTCTACACCGAGCACTTTTAATGTAGAAATAGAGTGAAATGATTGATGGAACAATTTATTAAGTATGGAATTATACCCTCTCTACCATAAATTTTTTATTTCTTGTCAATAAGGGGGAGAGAAAGTGAACTGAAAGTTGAAAAGTGAAAGGGGGAGAGCAGATCATTTTGACATTGACATACTCATTTTTGGGAACGTCGAAGTATTGAAAACAAACAAAAATGGGGAGAATGTTGGGACCACATTTATTATGAACATTTTATTTGTTCTCAATGATTTTCAATTGAAGTCAATGATGATCAAAATGAATTAAGGAACTCTCATATGTAAAATGGAGAATGGAAATGAGACGTTGGATTAACATGATCTTAATTTTGACATATGTGTATCAGGAGTAGAAGGAGAAAAAAGAAAAGAGAAGAAGAGGTTGTGGAGTAGGTTTTACATTTAATATTTGTAAACACTTAGTTTTAAACTAATTAGTTATTTTATTTATATGCCTTTACCAAAAATTAATGGTCCATCCATGAAGACCATCCAAGGTCAAATCCTCTTGTTTTCTACATCGAGCATTGATAAAGTACACTTATAGTGAAATGATTGATGGAGGAATTGCTTATGTATGGACTGATACCCTCATTATAAGGGGATAATGGACATATTTTTTGTCTAGATGAAATTTTATTGTCTTCTACATCGAGCATTGACCATTTAGAATTAGAGTGAAATGATTGATGCAACAATTTCTTAAGTATGGACGGATACCCTCTCTACCATAAATTTTGTATTTCTTGTCAATAAGTGGGAGAGAAAGTGAAATGAAATTTGAAAAGTGAACGGGAGAGAACAAATCATTTTGAAAATGACATGCTCATTTTAGAGAATGTTGATGTATTGACAACAAACACAAAGGGGGAGATTGATGGAACCACTTTTTATATGAAGATTGTATTTGTTGTCAATGAGTGTCAATAGAAGTAAATGATGATCAAAATGAAGGAAAGAACTCTCTTAAAAAATGTATAATGGAAATGAGATGTTGGTTGAGCTTGATCATAAGTTTGACATATGTGTATCTGGAGTTGAAGGAGTAAAAGAAAAATAGAAGAAGAGGTTCTAGATAAGGTTTGGAATTTTATATTTGTAAACACTAGTTTTACACTACGTAGATATTATATAAATATACATTTACGAAAAAGTAAAGGCCATCCATGGAGTCCAAAAGATTACCTCACCTTAAGCACATGTGGGACCCGAGGGTCAACTCTGCTCGAGGGAAGCCCTCAAGGCCATCCTTGCATTAGGCGGGGTGTGCACGGGTCATGTATAAGCCCATAAGTGCCATCCGGTGGTGAACTCGTGCAACGTGTGTGCTAAGAGTGCGCCTGAGTAGTAGAGTGGGTGGTGAGAGGGCCCCCATAAGGTGAACATGGTACTAGGTAGTACCATGGAGAGGGGAGGAGAATTATTAGTGAATGGAGGAGCACAATGATTAATAAACCGCGACCATCTTACATATCCGTTCTGATGTGGGAGAAGGTTTAAAAAAACAGATATAATCATGATCGTCCATCTTATCTAGCTGAAGATCCTGAATGAACATCTCATCCCTCGTCTAGGGATATAATCTGGGATTCTCATCATCCCCACACCACGTGTGGTTGAATCAAATCTTTCTGATCTTCGAATGAGTGTCATATTCAAACTCCTGACACCTTCATTCACCCGCGAACTAGGAGCTCTAGTTGAATGATGATCTCCCCACTCCGACCACCATTTGAGCTCAGTTAAATACCATAGTGATCGTCTGGATGTTATTATCACATGAATGAAATTACATTTTCATGCATGAGAATGAAACGAAGAGAGAGATATTGGCCCAAGAAAATTGAAGCTGTCAGAGGTTGTTCCGTGCCAAGTGCTCAAGGAAAATAGATCTTCATGCATACCTCTTTTTATATGAATGAGGATTATTACAACATGAAACAACTAAGAATCTCGGCGTATCTCATGACCGTGATTTGACGATTTAGAAATAATGTTATTCATGAAATATCTCGAGGATTTTTATGCAGAAATATCTGATCCTTTCTTATAAAAGGAGACTCACTCATTTGAGAAAAAGTGATACTTCCAAACCATTCGAGAGCTCATATTCTGAGAAACAGTTCGCCTTCAATATTTATGTTCATGACTGAGCATGCACAAACCATGAACCATTTATGGTTCATGAAGATTATCTGCATACCATTATAGTTCGCAAAAAGGTGAACTATGTAACTCTTTGGTCCACAAGGAATAAGAAAAGTGTACCAGTTCTGGTTAGTGAAGAGAAGGTCCCACACACCCTACAGGTTTGCGAAGCAAGGAACCGCGTACCACTTTGGTACATGAGGTAGAGGTCCCACGAACCATTTTTGGGTTTGTGAGGTAATAGTACTACGTACTACTAAGGTTGGAGAAAAAGTATACCACGAAATGTTTAGGAGAACCGTGTATCACTTGGTATGCGAAGGAGGTCCTCAATTCATTTGCAAATGGATCTCGTGCATCCTTTCCCCACGAAGGGGTCGTGAATCATACATGTTATCGTTGGGGAAAAGTACACTCATGCATAAAAGAACTCTATACCTATGTTGTGTCAAAGTAAAACAAGAAACACCGTGCCATACCAAAATATAGACATTAATGGTTGAATAAGTTCACATACAAATAAATACAAAAAAATCAATGTTAAGGGAGAAGGAAGATTAGGCATGGTGATGGGAAGTGAGTGCATGAATTCATATGGATGATTTTATGAAGAACACAATTAATGGTCAAGAATATCTGAATAAAGCGCTATGAAAATGATAGAAGAATTAATGTGTGCACAAAAAGGTTCCATACCCATTTGGGCCTTCACAAAAGAAATAAAAGAGATAGTGCATGCATTCATCCATGTACATGCATACATGATTACTTTGAAAATAAGAACCCTAAACCATGGGTGAACATGTCTAAATAAGTGAAGAGGAAGATAACATCTATATTGTCACATGCGTGGTCACATGAATACATGGAATAATAAGGGTTGATTCTGATGATGCATGTTGAGCTGTGTTTTAGTGATTGAATATTCACAAAAGAATTTTTGATTCTGGAAAAGAAGAATAAGAAGTTGTAGTACATGGGGTAGTTTCACCAAAGAAGAACATTAAACATTAAATATCATCAACTCTATACCTCGATGTAAGCAAAGTATCATGATGAACAAGAGACAAAGATGATAATGCATATTTGTTGAAGAGACCTCCACATTTATAAACTAAGTGTGATTTCATCCTGGTTAGTGAGCCAGGGGGAGTCAACAGAAGTGAGATGAGGGAATTAGTGAGTTATCCCTAAATTTTTTTAAAGGAAGTGTGCATGGGATAGATTTTCTATACCAAAACCTTGTAATCCACACCTAGTGAATAATAGTGGAATTTGGTATGATTGACAACTTTTCATCATATACTCCTTGGACGTACCCCCTAGCGGTGAACCAAGTAAAAGTTTTGTGTTGCCCTTCTGCATGTGAATGTTCTAATTACTATACATATCCTTCATAAAAGTTTAATTATGTTCCTACCAATGTGGGAAAAAGATCCAATAAATGGGAGAAAAGTTAACACCCTCATTCACACCCCCTCTCAGGGTGACCTAGGGTCCTTCACATGGATGGATTATATGATGGATTTAATGATATATTGCAGTATTTAAAAATATCATCATTATTTTACACTTATTATATCACATATATAATTGAACTATCTATCCAATGTGAATATAATAATGTCGTATAAGTGTATAATGGACTACTACCTCACAAAGAGATGTGACTAATTATCTCTTTAAATGGAGGATAATTTGGTTTATTTTAATTAATATATTTGATAAATTTGAAAAAAATGATTATTTAATTTTAATATATATTTTACTTTTAATACATTCAATCTGTCTAGAAAATGGAAACATAGTTCGTACGTACCTATGACGAAACATCTCAATGAATAATGTATTTCATTTTCTATCTCTAAATCATATTGATTAATCTAAACACAGATGTACTAAATAAATAGGATATGAATATCAAGTTTAAAAGTATTTAGAGGATAGAACCATAATCAAATTTTGAGGAACAAAGAGTAAAAATCAAAACAAGTCCAAAAAAAGTAGTTATAGCCTGAAATGTGACTTTAACAAGAAATTGATAATCAATGGTTACTGAAATCACATAAGGAAATAATATATTCTATCATATATATATAACTACTCTTTGGTATTATATTTATAATAAACTATTCTTTTATATAACGGATGATTGAATTTTCATAAAGGATGTTGAGACTAATGGTAATAGATTTTTGTCTCAATTATCCTTCTTTGAGACATATATTATGATATGAAACTATCTTATTTTTTATGGTGTATATATATCCCACTTTCCTTGTAATAACGTTTAATTATTTATTATCAAGATATTTTATAATTCATTTTTTTTCTTTCATGGGGCTCATAATTCAATATTATCAATGTGGTATGAGTTTTATGCCATAATATCTTCATTTATCAGGATTACTAATGATTAGGAATCCAATAATGAAATAATATTATATATATATAAAGAAACTATTATATTATTTTATAATATTTTTATATATATAGAATATATTTTTTCCATTTATTTTACACTATTTATATACTAACGAGTTGAAACAAAATTAAAAAAATATGATTTATTTGTCTCCTTGGATAAAAAATCTTTTTATTCCCAAATAATGTTTAAAAATGATATTTTTTTAACAAATAATTATTTTATTGACATTTTCATCCATGTTTTTATTTTTAAATTTTTTTTGGAATGTAATCTTCCAACTGTTTTCAAAAATATTTTCGATTTTTATTTTACTAAAAATTAGAAATAAATATTTGTTTTAATATGTACGACCTAAAAACATTTTCAGACCATAAGGAACAATATTTTATTTGAAGATTCATGTACAAGTTTTAAATGTTTTCTCCATAGAAAGCTTTATTTCAAAACAATTTATGTTTTTAAATTTCTTTTTCAAAATGGGAAGGATATTGTATTAAATAATAGTTTTAAATGATTGTTAAAATTCATATTTAATCTATAATGACTTTTGTTGATGTTGTATATTACTTACTATTGATATCATCCAAGGGTACCATTAATATTATTTATCTGAATGGACTATGCTTATGATTTTAGGATGTTTATGAAACTAACTTCTCCTCCAAATGTTATACAATGAGTAATTTCTTATGAAATATTCTTCATCTAAAAGTTTTTTTATCTAATACAATGATGAATTAATTATGAAACCTATATCTTATTATTGGGTTATGATATGATGAAATTATTATAAAACCCATTTGACATCATGTGTTATGATATGTTGAATATTTTATTATCCTATAGAACACATATATATGATTCTCTTAATTTGATGGGTGGGACTTATATATTCCCCAATGAATTGGGTAATGATTAATATCTCATGAGATAGAATGGACGAGGATGGGGGGTGAACCTAGTTCAGTAAGGTATATTTTACACTATAATAGTATTTGTAGTTATCCATGATTAGCTCGACATTTTGGAGAGTAAACCCATTTCATAAATATAATCTCATTAAAAATCCTTGAACTAATAGGGAAGTTATTTTATATTCTTATGGGTGTGCTAAAAATCAATGCATCATTCCATTATTTTTCTCTCAAAGTTAATTTTCCCCGATTCTATCATGATTCATGTCTTTTGAACATCCAATTACAATATAATGACTTGATATTGTGAAATTTGATATTTAGGGTGTTGTATCTAAATGTTATTTTTATGTCCATATACCCTTATGTTAATGTAATGGATACATATCTATTGTGTTTACCATTAATGAGAATATTATAAAATCATTTCTTATGTTTCTTTTAAATAGTTTATGAAGAAATGCATTACGCATGGTATTTATAAAATGTTTTCCAATTATGGATAACATATTAAGAAATGATGTAGTTCAAATATTATACAGCTATTTATGTTTCCCTGATTCTAAAGGCCCTATGACTTTTTGATCCTCATGAGTATTTTTATAATTTAATGAAATTTCATCTAAAACAATGTAATATATTTGTCTGAAAATCTTATGTCATTATAGGTTGTATCATGGGATAGGTTTTGTTAATTGTATTAATATAAGATGGGAAAACACTAGCTATATCCAAAAGTAAATGTGTATAGATAAGACTAAATATGATTCTAAGTGTAGTACAATGAACTTGAATTTTGGTTAATGATAGAGAGAGTGTTCTCTATGAAATTTAATTGGTTTCTAGATATTAATGGTTTCTGTGGCTCTAGAATAGAGAAAACTATGGGTAATAAATTCATAATGGTCACATTTTACATGACTCAATCATCAAATGATTCATGATAATGAGCTTTGCTACACACATGGTTTGAATACTCCAACGGATATGCTTTGGGAATCTAAAAACACTTTATGAACCATAACGAAGGATTTAAATAGATGACATAAATGAATGAAATAGTATAAAACTATGATTTCATTGATTAAAAATATATTTTCTTTTATTTATACAAGATATACAATATTTTTTAGGATTATGTGGTTCCCTACTTGGAATATTGTCACATACACCATGATTTATTTGTTTAGTAATTGGAAAGAAACTAAAGGAATCATATTGATTCTATGTATTATGGAAATTTAATTGATTTTCCTACATAGATGACTAATGATATTAGAACATAAATGAAAAATATTATTTCTGTTATCATGTCACATTATCAAATCAAGAATAAAATTAAATTATATATGATAGGAGGAGTTATCAATGTATTTTTGAGTCCTTCATGAGATAACATCCATCATAAGTCAAGGAATTCACTGATACTCTAGTTGGAGAGTAAAGGATCAGTTCCAAGGAAAATATATTTTCCATTTTTCAATATTACTAACAAGACAATTTAATTTTTTTCTATTCATCATTTGTAAGGAAAATAGGATCAATGGTGGACTAAAATCAATTAATCCATGGAGCATGATGAAATTGACCCCATGGATTGTGATGATTTGATGATCTTATTTTACAATAAGTATATTCTTTATATACATTATACAAAGTTGTATTATGAGTTAAATGGGGTAAAGAAAGAGGATGATGAATCTGTAGGTACCTACATGGAAAATTTTACAGGACTTGCAGGGTATTCAAATGTTATTATCATATATCAGATATGTAAGGTTGGTCAAATCTTCAAAATCTTAATACCATGTATCCAATGTGAGCAATCCATATGATACATTAGTATCTATGAATAGGTTTTTTGATGTGTTTTCAAGGTGGAAATAGTGTTTAGATTTACATATCAATCTCATGGTTTTGATAAGATAAAAATTGAATTCAATGGAATAACTAAAAACCAAGGAGAGAATAAGATAATAATTCCATTATACTCAATGTGTGGGTTGAAACTCGAAGTAAATTAACATAAGGTAATTGATAAATGGGTTACCTATCTAATGTAAGGTCATCATGCAAGTAGATGAAGATGTAATGGGAAGACGTTACCTAATAATGAATATAGATTAAA
Organism: Viscum album; assembly: GCA_963277665.1. Lineage (NCBI taxonomy): Eukaryota > Viridiplantae > Streptophyta > Magnoliopsida > Santalales > Viscaceae > Viscum > Viscum album. The sequence goes on along the minus strand of OY728131.1, from coordinate 484,454,675 downwards.
AGCCCCATAGAATGCACTAAACATACTCCAATGGTTTAAATTCATGGAGTATTGTAATTCAAAAAACTAGTAACCAAATAATAAGTTCATTCACAATAAAAAACAATAGAAACATCTTAAGATAACATAAAATGGTATATCTCATGCGATCCTTATTTCTAATATCGGGTGTGACAATGATGCTGTCAATGGTACACTGATCATCTAATTTAGAACTGATAATGTCTTATTTTACTTTGGATCTACCCATTATTTCATTACTAGATAATTCTCTAGGGGTATGAAGATTACACTCAAATAATTATGTGTAGAATTAGAAATTAAAACCCATAATGGCCAGATGATCTCATCTGAAGTAAATGATTCTTCTATAATTTATGTTTGTGAGATTATGCTTCCTAAAAATCGTATAATTCTTCATCTGGTTGAATATGATATTTTATTAAGCATGGATTTTATTCCTTCAAATAAGTTCCACATAAATTTCTAAGTAATGGAATTCAAATTTGATATTCAAGACCAAGGAATGATCATTTATAGGGTTTATGATTAATATAAACATCCAATGGGAGACACATCATTTTTATGTGGTTTGATTCCTATTAATGGGGGAATTTTTATCACATATGGTTGGGGGAAACTCAACATTGATGATACACCAATTATGAAGGTTTTTTATGTATTCAAAGTATAGTTTCCTAGTCATCCACCAAACAATGATGTTGGTTTCTCAATAGAAATCATATGTGGTGCCACACCAATTTGAAATACTCCATATAGAATGGCCATGATTAAGCGGTATGAATTGAAAAAGAAACTCTAGGAGAACCTGGACAAGTGATATATTCATCAAAGTGTCTCACCTTGGGGTGAACCTATTCTTTTTATTAAAAATAATGGTAGATTTATGCGAATATATAGTTATTATTAAGATATCAATAAATCATGACCAAGAACATGTATTATCTACATTGAATTGATGACCTATTAGATCAACTATGTAGATCTCAATAAAATTCAAGGATTAAACATAATTTTAAATATCCAAAATTAAGCTTAAAAAATATGATATACAAAAGTAAAATTTCCATACATGGTGTGAATGCTATGAATATATATTTATTTTATTCGGTCTTACTAATTCCCATGATATCTTCCTTGATTTAGTGAATGGGTCTTTATATATTACATTGATTTGTTTTAGGTAGTATTTATAGATGATATTCTTATTTAGTCATAGTTAATTGAAAATCGTGATGATCACTTGGGATTTGTACTAATGTCCTTAAGGAATGAGACAATATATATAAAATTTTTAAATTTGGAATGTTGTCTATTTGTGGTTTCATTTTTTGGGACATATATTCTCAAAAGTGGGTATATCGATTGACCCATAAAAGATATAGGCAATTTATTATTATCCCAGGACAACCATAGGGACTCAGATCAATAGTTTTATTACTTTATCGGTATATTATAGATTTTTTGTAGACAATTAATCAGGAATATCTATTCAACTCACCATGTTAACGTGTAAGTGAGCTAATTATCTCTGGACACATGAGTGTGAGGAAAATTTCAAGGAATTCAATAGAATATTAGTTAGCAAACATGTATTTACATTTCCTTATAGTGGAGAAGTATTTTTAATTTATATTGATATATTCAAGAGGGTATTGATATGTATTCTTCTTTAGAATGACATGCTTATAGATTATTATACCCAAAATTTAAGGTTCATGAAAAAAATACCCAACTCTTGAATTGGAGTGAGCTCTGGAAAAATATCGATTAAATAAATATTAGAATATCATCATATGTAAAATATATATATATATATATATATACTAATAAAAACAATTTAGAGTATATATTCACCTAAAAGGATTAGAATTTGTTTCACTGATGATGGTCAGAGTTGATTAGAGATTATGGATGCTCAACACATTACCACCTAGGGAAATAGAAAAAGGTAGATTATTCTTTGAGTCAAAAGGGTCATTCTAGATTATCCTTGAAAATGATCTCAAATCATACAATATCTATGTATTTTCAATGGAAGGATATTTAAATCCATAAGAAAGGGGATAAATATTATATTTCCTAATAAAATGTTCAGTTATTTATCTGTGTAAATATTAAAGAGGCATCGAAAGATTATGTAGATTTGAATAAAGGTAGTAATTATTCTGAAGAATAAAATTCATCATTAATTGATGATAAGGATGAAGAATCATGTATATATTATACCCATACCATATTTAAAGGTGTTTTTAGAAGAATATAATTTTTCTTCATTCTCAATACAAAGAGGAAGTATAAATATTTGTATATATTTGAATGTGTATTCTTGGTGTGATGGAATGGACATAGATATTTCAGAATATGTATCTTGGTGCTTCATATTCCAACAAGATAAGGCGAAGAGAAAAAAATTCTATGGGGATGTTACATATACTACCTGTACAAGAATGTATGTGGGAGAACATCACCATTGATGTTTTGCTGGAATCCTAAAAACATATAAATAGAATAATTTTATATAGTCTGTAGTTTATGTACATAAACAGTAAGCACAATTCAACTATATCATAAAATATTTATTTCCATATGATATTTATATGACATAAATTACGAATGTGGTATCGTTAAATGGAGAAAAACATTCAATTGTATCAGATTAAAATATAAGGATTAGCTCAATGTTCTAGGGAAGTATTCAGCACTCTATTTCCAATTAATTGAATCTCATCCATGAATATTATCCTCAGTGAGATTGTCTGTATGAGAAAATAATTCAAACCGTAGAGGCTATACTGATTTCAGGTTCAATTGTTTTCAATGGTGGTTGGTATCAAAACCATCTTCTAGATTAGTATTCATAAAACAATAGCTTTAACTAAATCTATTAAATTACTCTTTATGAATCCTTATATAGAATTATGTGTAGAGATCCAATGAGATAGAATGAATTTAGAGAAATAATTATACCAGACCTGAGTTAGCTAATGAAATAGAATTTAAGGTTAGTGGCATTCAAAAAGACATTAAGAAGGCTCATAATAGGGTAAACATTTATGCTGAAAATTTATGGAGTAATATAAATAATTTTATTTTGGCGAAAATCAATTTCTAAGAATATGTCCATGGAATAAGGTAGTGATATTTCTAATGATTGACAACTAAAAAAAGTTATATCGATCCCTTTGAAAGTATTTAACATATCAAGATAGTACCATGTTGGATAGTGATTCCAAAAAACATATTTCAAGTCTAAGATGTGTTCTATGTATCTCTCTATATAAAGTACCTACCTATTACTTTATAGGCACTGAACTCATATTTCATTCTATTGCAGAATAATATTTCTTATGTCTCTCACATTGTTTCTCATTATGATAATATGATATCACCCATTTATATGTTTCAATTCCCCAAGACATGAAGATATGTAATATGAATAATGTTTTTAATAAGTTTTTTTATGATGAACATAATTGGAGATGTTGAAATTAACATAAGAACCAGTACACTTTGTTTCCACGTTTCAAAAGAATTTTACCCTTACTATCCACGAGTGTGTGTTTTTATAGTGTAATGAACGTTCTTCAAAAAGGATTTAATATCTATGTATGGAAATACTGGGAAATTATGTAACTAATATTAATTTATAGACTATAATGTATATGTTTAAATAAAAATATATTAATTGAGTATCATGTTTAGTTTAAACCTGATGTTGCATGAATTAAAATATATCGAATAGATTTAGTTTCTTATTATATAAATACATTATAAAGTACGAGGGTGTAACATTATATTCTATGCATAGTGTTACATTTCTCACACTCTATCAAAAATGATTATTCTACTTTTAAATTTAAGCGTTTTATAATTATGTTCATTTATAACCATTTCAATGAGATGTAATGCATAATCTCACTATTATATGGGCGTTCGTTTATTGATTCCATGGTCAGATCACTTTTGGTAAATTATTTATTTTCTCATAAAATATAAAATAAACAACCTATGTTAAATTAACTGAAATTGATGAACGTCATGGAATTTAAATGTCCAATATATCAATATGTTTTATGATATATGGATAATTATTTTGGTAAAACCATATAATTATTCAGTTAGATTCTTTTAGTAGTTTAACCAACCATAACAAACTATATCCATTTTATTTTACATTATGACTACATAGTCATCCTAGAATGTGAAAAAATATATAATATACACATTTAATTCATTTTAAATTACTATATGTGAATTTATATCTTCCAGGAAGGTGGTAGTATGAAATTAAAACTCATCATCCACATAGGTTGTGAAAAAACATATTATAGATGATTTATGTGTTTTTAGAATATTATGATATGAGAAGATGATGGATGTCATATATTCCATTAATACCCTAAAATTGTATTATATATATGATAATGTATTTATTAATTCATTTAGGATGAGGTAGGTGTTAGTAAGTTATAATTAGAAATTAATTTAATATAGGTAAATTTAGATTATTTATACATCAAGTTAATCTTGTTGAAATAAACCTTAAGGTAACATGAAATGTTCTTTGGATGAGAACAGTATAACTATGATGATAGGTAGATGAATCTAAAGGAAAATGGGAGAAATTTGGAGAGATCCCTAACTTAAAATGTTTGAGGAGAATGGGTTGTGAGGAGTGGTATTTATAAGGGGTAGAGGAGTGTTTTGAATATTATATTAATTAGTTTATTATTTTTCCCAATAACATCAATCATATTGATTTATGTGATTATATATAATAAATTTTCAATGTGATTTTGACCTAGAGCTTACTTAAAGTGTCTATTACACTAAGATTCAACTATTTATCTTATATTGATAATTACATCACTATACCATAATTTATCATGTTTTGAAATTAAAAAAAATTAACTATATTTTAAAAAATAATTAATCATTTTTTAGCTTGTGTATTCCAAATATTGAATACATTTTTGGAAAAAAGTTACAAAAATATGAAGAATTTAAGTTTTTCATAAAATTCATATTTATTTATAATTTTTTTTAATATTACAGTAATTTTATTGTCCCACTGAATATCTAATCATCTTCACATAATGTTATATTATCATTATAATAAATCATTATTTTAATTTATATTTACATTATATAAAGATATAAATGTTTTAACCATTATATTTTTTTAAAAAAATCATTTAAAATATGTAGGTTTTAAAAAAATAAATGCACCTAATTTCTCATTTTGAAAACATTTATTTACTTACAAATTTTATTAAATAAATAATATTTTCATTTTATAGGATACCAATATATTATTTTATACTTCTATAGTTCCAATTTCTACTCTAATGATCATACTACTATTCATTAAATCTTTTTATTGGTCTAATGGTTTGGTTACTATTACAATTGGATGATTACTAATCCAATGGTTAAATTTTTAACAGTCATATGGATTCCATTATTTCAATAAATGCAGCACGTTACATTAAATATTAAATAATCCAAATTTTCTATCAATGTTAAATATAATATAATTTTTAATTTTAATATTTTATTTCTACGGTGAAAAAATTTTAGGGTACTTCATCTTTATTTCCTTCTCCTATTCCCACATTACCCCCTCATACATATGGTAACATTATAACACTTTCACTAGGTGAGTTTACTTTTTGTGTTGAAATTCACCTATTGATCCAAAGATCACAATCGAATAATTATCCTAAGAGAGATAATTTCTAAGCAATACCACCTATGAATTCATTAAATGTGAGGGATCTTGTGGGTTCTTCTTCGAGAGTGATATGTGTAACAGATCATGTAATTTACAAAGGTTTGTTTGGATTTTTAGTTAATAGATTTCTTCTCGACTGAAATCAGTAATCTAAAAGGGTTCAATTTAACTCTTACATAGATTTCCATACAACCCATATCTCATTAATCTCTTCAATTAAGATATATTATTCAGAATTTTATCTCAATACTGAATATATGTGTCTCACCAATGAGTATCCCTATAACTCTTCTGTCATATTATCTTAGCTCTGATGTGTTATCATATGGTCCTTACCATTCTTACAATTTATGTAACCTTTTCACGTCCACACTGATTATGTTCTACTACTTAATGACATCAAAAAGGTGCTCTATATCTCTTACTATATTTTGTAACACATTTATCCATCAGGAATATTGATTGAAATCTATTATAGTATGACAAGTCCACTTGAAGAATATATTTATCTTTTCCTCATTTGATGTCTATCGATCAGGACCTCCACATGTCTTCTAGATTTTTGATTTTCTTCTCAAAAAGGAAATTTTTTTGGGGTGATAATCTAAATAGATGTTCATTTCAGCATTTTTATCATTTTAGAAAATCATCCAAAAAATCAATTTAAAACATTAATCTTGATCATATACATTTGATAAAGGTGTTCCATGAAGCTTTAAAATTTACCTTGTATATGTCTTTACAAGTTGACCAAGCGAGAAGTCCTTTCAATTACAATTAAGTGAGGTGTATTTGTAATATTATCCACCACAACCCATATAGGATTATCACCTTTTGATATCTATGTATGACCATTGAAAATTTATATGGTGATGTTTTACCATTCACATATAGATACGTATAACAGTTTTATCAACTGCTTGGACTTTTTTCCATTCAAAATTACTAGGAATTTTGATGGATAATCTGTGAATTCATTTCTTGTATTTTCCTACCAATTGTTATCTTGAATATCACAATACATCTTTCTTTTCCAAAGGTTGGTGCAGAAGGTCAATTTATTTTCATCATTTAGTAGATCAATTGTTATCTAAGAATATGATTCTACACATATGTGTTACCCAAATCATACAATTTATTCTCCACCAATATGAATCGTAATGGATTTAGTTTTTCTTATATCTTCCATGTTCTTCATAATTTACACATCATATATTAGAGAATTTATTATCTTCTTCGGGAGGGATGGTTGAGTAATAATTTTTGAAAATAATGATGGGGTTACTTCCATAATGATTCCTATGTACATCCATTACATGTATATTAAGAAATGTTTCTTATCAAATCACATAATATATATGGTTTACGGATCATTTCCACTTATATCATATTCCACATTATTTTCATTCTGAATATTGTTGTAGATTGATCATTCATAATATTTGACAAGATCTGGCCATCATTGATGGTGAACATGAGTCCCATTTTCTATGAATATATATTTGAGACTCTTATGATCTATATATATCTCTCACAACCCCTAATAGAGATAATGTCACCATATTTTGAAAGAAAGTATTACTTTTATATCTCTAGATCATGTGTTGGAGTGTTCTATTCATAAAATTTAAACTATCTTGAGGTATAAGATATCATTTTATCATTTTGTATTTGTACACATCCCAATCCATTCTTTGATGCATCATTGTATATCATGAATATTTTCCCACATCAAGGAATAATGAGGAATGGTTTAGTGATAATCCTCTTTTTTCACTTACGTGATGCTCTCTTGACATTTAGTAGTCCTCAAAAACATTACCCAGGTCCAATTCAACATTGTTTGTGGTTTTTATAATAATAACATGTTTCTAAAAAGTCATATGTAATATCTCTATGGTATAATGAAAATATAGATCTCTTTTATATATATATATATATATATATTTTCCTAAGTAACTTCTCAATAGAAAATTTATTAAAAGGTTCAATAGATATCATTTTTGTAGTGATGAAATTCACTGTGAATTTTATATTCTCTATGTACAAATCTAATTTATTATTATTTTTATATATAATATTCTTTGAAATGTATTTATCACAATATGAAAAAGTTTCTCATGGACCACCTTTCTCTTGATTTATATAACAATATCATTTATAAATACCATCAAAAATATGTTAAGGTAATATCTAAAGGTTCCATGTATTAAGTATATATTGTTTGTTGGAGTAGTAGTGACTCTAAAGGAAATCTATATTATATCATACATTCCATACTTCATTGTAATGTCAGTCTTGGTAATATCATCATTATTTAACATTAATTGGTGAAATCCTGATAGAAGTTCCCCCTTATAGTATTAATGGGCCCCATAATTTTCACCTTCATATGAGAAGATGGTAGTTAGGAACGATTCATGTTATTGTTCACAAAATTATATAATTGAGCAATTAATTCCAATAATTTTTCATCTCATAGTAAAAAAAGTGGTTTTGAATTTCATTAAATAAATCATCACATTTCCTATCATGTTGGTTATTGGAATGGTTCTTTTATATTTCCAATCGTTAACAAAAAAATTGTAAAAATAAATTAGGGATGTGAATTCATAAAATAAAAATTATATATAAAGTTAAACTTTGATCATAGATGGAATATCATATAAATTACACGTAAGTCCTTGATTAACAATCTCTAAGTATCAATCTATTTTGTTATTGATAATTTTTTCAGTTATGATTTTTACACTGAAAATAAGTTTTAGTGATAATCCACAAAAGTAACTAATAATATTTTCACACCAACACAAGTGACCCAAACCATTTAGTTATATTATTTAATTATTTAAACCTAAATGTTTTATCAATAAAACCAAATGATAAAGAGTACTTATGTCTTTCAAATATAAGGTACATAAATCATAAATGATAATCAATAATAAAAAGATGTTATTTTAATCCCCATAATGAGCTCATAACTGCCTTTGATCTCGTAAAACATTATAAGAAAACATGGGGAATGCATAAAAAATGGTGTGGAAAAAAATTCATAATGCATTAATGAACATGATAATGAAGCACAATATTCAATTCCAACAGAATAACATGCTATCAAAAAATAGAAGCCTCTTGAATAGTCACAACGGATCATAACATAACGAAAATATTATGATATGATCAAGGAAACATAGGAATTTAATTTAAAAATTAAACATTACATAATCATAATTTATGAATGACTTCCATGATAACATCACATAGTGGATAGAGTAACATCATGGGTTAGTTTTAGTCTGTATTTACATACATATCATCTAGTGGGAAATATACCACCCCAAAATTTAAAAATAAGAACATTGTATTCAATATTATATATGACATGAAATAATAACCATTGAAGAAAATATAACACCCCTATACATTAAGATTTAATTATTTTTAAATAAATTCAATCTCATCAACAACATAAATTACAAATAACATGTATTTTATGTTTAATTATAATCAATACTAGGTTGATCTTGCGTTATAGAAAACACTGAGTATAACTTGAGTTACACAAAACTAAAAGTTTAAAATAAATGTGAAATATTATTAAAATATTAAATATTATATTAATTTTTATCACCAATTCATTTTAACAGTTTTTATGAATTATGAAAACTAAATTATGAATATATGGTAATTAATTGATTTGTAATAAAATAAGAATCATTTAGCTAAAAAAGAAACGTATTTATATAAAAAGCTATTATGTCAAGATTCCAGAACATTACATAAAAATAATATTTACCAAAAATATAATATTTATTTGATAATATAATAGTAATTTTTAAAATCACAAAATCAAAATTATCTTCTGTTGAATTTTTGTGATTTTTCAGAAATGTTTCTCTTTTTGATTAATAGTGACATAATATAAATTTTTATTTTAAAATTACATTTCATTTAAAACATTTGAAATGTTAAATAATATTTTTAATATTATTTATGTAAATTTAAATCAATTTTATGTAAAATTATCAAATTTAGTTCATTGGCATAATCATTTTAAATGAATACTTATATAAACACATTCTGTTATTTTGGAAATCTTATCTTCGAAAACCCGCTCAATTATCATTCTTGTGAGATTAATTTATATTTAAAATTATAAAATTATATGAATTCAACTTGAAAAATTGTGTTAAATATGTGGAAGACAAATAATTTAGTGTTTATAAAATTGTCAACATAATTGTTTATAATAATTAATAGTGAAAAGGGTAAAAATTAATTACCCCAGGTTTCCAAAGCAATTTATTTAACATGGGTTAATATCAAATGATATGTAAAAAATGTCATAAAAACTATTACAAACCCCATTTTATATCCATATTTAGACCTTATAACAACTAGTAACGAAAATTTCACATTTTGGGGGTTTTTTGAATGCTAAAACCTTGTTTATTATTGAATTGTTTCAAAACAATACAAGTGTGTCACTCACCTCATTTATAAAATCCCACGACCTCTCCTATATTATTCATACATTCCCCCAATTTTAGTTTAGTAAATACTTAATAATATCCCTTTTTAACTTCCCTCCCTTAATTTTAGAATCCTTATTTTAGGCAGAAAGACATTCTATGAAGGCTTTAGTAATGACCAATGGAGGATACCCAAAGAAGAGGTAGCATCCTTCAATGAGTGTTTTTATAATATTTCACCCCCACCATGTTATATTCTTATTAAACAACCATTATATAATATAATTGGTATATTATATGTTATTAATTTTTTAATGTTAATTTCATTACAAACAACCACCACCACTTCCATAAAATTTCTTACAACATCATCATTTGTGTGTACAGTGGACTACTTCCTTACAAACAATTGCCATTCATTTTTCTATTTCCACCTTTCGTAGTTGGGTGAAATGGTGTATAATATATATATATATATTATTTATAATATAATTATACCTCTAGAATAATTATAACATATATTACTTATTTTATTTATATTCCATAAGAGATACAAAAACATCTCCCATCTCTGTGGCGGAATACCGCCTTGCGAAGTGATGTGATTCATCTTTCACTAAAACATTACACGGAAGATGATAAGGATAATTTATATGATTAAATGAGTTATAAATTACATAGGTATGATATTAATTAAATATTTATGTTTTTTATAATATTATTTATCTTTTTTATATCATACCTTTTCACATAATGATTGTGATAATGTCCTTTGAGTACATGTGGACAACAACCTTCACTAAACATCTTGATTCTCTTTTCATCGTCACAACAAATTGATGAAATAAAAAATTATATCTAAGGAAATATTATGGTATACATGTTATTATTATAATTCTTGAAAGATAATATTTTACTAACATTGTTTACACAATCATCATTGGAAAATGGAAATATTACTAATGCGTAAGTATAACCTACCGTCTCGCTGGTCATAACATACTTAATTTATCAAAACCACATTTCATGATTGGTATGAAAAGAATAAATGATGTATAAATATGATAATTGTTTCAAGATTATTATATTGGATATGATTTAAATATTTAATATATTCCACAATTGTATCATTAATGAAAAACATGCAAAATAAACATGGAAATTAACAAATGATACAATGAGATTAATGAAATATTATAAATGAACAAATGATAAGATGTTATAAAAGGATATTATATGATATTCTAAACATTGATAATGTTTTTTATATGTTAATAACCTATTTTATACCACTATACTATAAGTTAAAAAATCTTCAATCAAAATGGAGCATGAGTTATGGGATTTTGTCTAAATTTCATGTTGTCGAGGCATATTTTAATTTTATGAACATAATTCAATTTATATGGTGTATATAATGCATATTTTACAAATATTAATATAAATCAATAATAATTAATTGTATTTTAATATTCAAATTATATTATTTCATCCAAGGGGATTTGACTTGAAAATTTAATTTTTTTACAGATAGTGTACAATCTCAGTTTTTTAATTATTAACGGTATCTGAAAACAATAACTTATTGGTGAAATGAATTTATTTAAAATATAAATATTCTTATCTGATTAATATTATTTTTCCCTATAATATATAACATTTTATCAATAATTAATAATTTTAATTTTATTTGAATAACTGGGGAAGTATTTATAAATCTACATCCCTTAGTCAATATGGATTTTTGATGATATGGAATATTGTTCATAAAGTAAACATAATATTCATCATATGAGGAATGATTTTTACATTCCAAAATTCTTGTGACTAATTATAGATTGTAACTTGATTCATATATTGGTATAATATGGGAAAATTTTTGGAAAAACACCTATGTGATTTTTCTTATTATTTTTAAACTTTATTGTTAAGGGTCTTGACAGTAGAAGTATAGTTGGAAAACTAGATTGGTTTTCTACCTAGTAATTTTAATAAATATTATAAATTTTATTAATGGTATATTTATCATGTGCCTATTTTATGACATCTAATAAAAAAAAATCATTAAAAATTAATTATATTTTTATTATCAATAAAACTTCGACAATGATTTTATTTGTGGATGCATTTAATTATCCATGTGTTTATTAAATGAATTATGTTCACAATTTCATAACATTATATATTTATTATGAATTATAAATCAATACAGTAATGATATTTAAAATTTTTCTATGTTCTGATTACCTTTCAAAATAGATGTTTCTATATTGATTCATCATATCCTCCACTGTATGTAACCATGAATATGCATTTCATCTCACCATGAAATTAAATACTATCACCAGGATTTGAGATGATATATTTGAATGCGTTTTGAAGAGTGTATTACATTTATTTTTGATATTTAATATTTTTTATTTTCTAATCCTAATGGAAAATAGGTATTAAACATGTACAGTGTTCACTAAAAATATATACTTATAGATCCTCAAGGATTTTACCCTTTAAATCTATGAAAATAAAAAAAATGTAAGATACTAGATCTAGGCTACTTGGGTTAGGTTTATTATATATAGAATCAAATTTTGTTTATTATAATCAATATAAACTACATTATGGTAAACATAAATTATGACATATAACAATATGATATATTTTTGAGGATATTATAGAAATACATCCTCAGGTCTTGTTAAGGGAGAGTTTATGTGGGTTATCCTAGATATAAAACCAATTATGGATATTAGAAATGGATTTGTTTCTAGCAGAGAGGTGCCTCAATATACTTAATCTGAAAATGTTTCATTAGCCTCAACCAGATCTTCACATGGTTTATAATAATAAGCATTACTTCTCACCTGTGTTGACACACCTGGAGGATATGTACAAAAAAATTTATATTTTCTTTTGATATAATTTTTAATTATTTAATAGATGATAAAAATTAATGACAAAGGTCAAATAGATTTTTTATTATATAGAAAACTATGTGTCATAATTTAGACATATTTTATATTATTATATGGTTTGACCACAATAATTATTGTTTCTCAAAGTATTCCTTTTGGTATTAGTGAATAAATGGAACCTTAAGGAATCATGTTAATATAAAACTTGAAGAAACATGTGGCAAAAATTGGAAAAAATGTGATGATGATAGGGGTGAAAGATATCGATATTATTCCAAATTGTTTATCCTAAAAAATGTTTAACAACCTACAAATTAACCCACTCGCAAACTCACTAAAAATGATAAGGATGAAAGTTTCTAAGATATTGTGTATTGGAGGCCATGAATGAATGATGGTTGGGTTCCCACCTTGATGAAAATGTTTAATGCGATACCCAATAATGTGACTCATAGGAGAAAAATAAAAAAATTGTGTTGAAAATAAGCCAATAAGGAAAATCACTTCTGAGGAAAAATAAAGTGTGTGATTAAAGGAAATAAACAATATCATAAAGATCCATTTATTATTCATTATCATAAATTTGGGGATCCTGGGAAATATTTGAATAAATTCCCTATTTTGAATGTTATAACCTATAATAAGAAGGATATTAGTAGAAATTGAATGGATTATGTATTTTTGTATTTTAATTTAGAAAACTAAATTTTAGAAGAATTTTTACCAATTGTATTTTGGTAATATGAATCACCAAACATATATAGATTATGTTTAATTTTATAGGATAATATATATTAATTAAGAGAATAGTTATGTATACCTGTATCAATTATTAGTTTTAGTATATTCATAAGTTAAATGTATTTGACAACATTTTTAGGATTTAAGTTATTGGATTCTACCATCATTGAAAATATTTTAGGAGAAATTAATGTATGTATACATTATAGTGAAAAAATTATTTTAATAAAAATTACATTAAATAGATAAGATGAAAGGTATTAATAACATTTAGGGATAACATGACTGTTAATGAAATTTCATTAGTAGTCAAATATGATTAATACAGTTTTTGAAAAAATAATAAATAAATAAATTTTATAGAAAACCATAATAAAAAAATTTATTTTCTGATTAATTTTATTTCAAGTATGACCATTATAGTTTTTTGGTACATTATATAAATTATATTAACATATATTATAAAAATGATATCCCTAATAATGGTTAAAAACCTTTTCCTTCTAATAAGGCCATTAAGTGTGAACCCATGATTGAATGGTGGTTACAGATTAGTTCATACCACATGATTATGATATTTACTAGTTAATATAAATTTTTTCATATAAATGATTTAAAAAATTAATATCAATAATGAACTAGTTTTGTTACATCATATGATTAGAGTTTAATTTATTGTATTGGAAAACTTATGAAAACCATATCGTTTATGGAAGTTACTAGAGAAGGAAATAAATACTTGTCACTATTTTATGGATTATAGGATCAGTTTAAAGTAAATTGTAGTGCTTAATTTAGAAAAAATTCATTTTTATATTCATTTCATTGAGTAATGGTTGAATGGAATATTAATTGAACCAGATTAAAATGATGAAGCCTTTTAATGAATTATAAATTTATCATGTGTGTATATTTACAAACATTAAAACAGAGTAACGTAACTCTTTAACATTATGAAAATGATCTCAAATTTTTTTATTCTACTAAATTAATATCCGATGAATCAAAAATTATTTCAAACCAGTAGATATTTATAGTTTCAATTCCCTTAAATTTCCATTTATCATTCAAATTCATTTGATCAATAACCTCAATCATTCTCTATAATTATTTATGATTTTCCTCTATTTCAATATCTCAACATTAAACATATTTTCTCCCACATAGAATCCTTGTTATATTTTATTCCATATGAACTTTATACTTCCCAATCTCTATTTTAATGAGGATATTTAATTTACTCATTTTATGTTATGTATTTTTCAACAATTTAATTTCCAAATTCCAAACCCTTGGTTACCAAAATCAAGTCTAAATTGTAAGGTAATAATTTTTGTAAGGTTTGGTGAATGTATGACCCTGAAATTTAAAAATAATAACACTTTATTCAATAGAAAACATGACACACAAAACAAATATTAGAATAAAATATAACAACAAAAAATTTAGGATATATTTATTTATAAAAATATTCAATATCATTTATTTTTTTCATTACAAAAAATGATAATTTTACGTTGTGTTATATGAAACACTAAGTTTAGCTTCCGTTATATGAAAAAAGTAGTTCAGATTGTGTTACAGAAAACACCGAGCATAAATAATGTATGAAATATTTTTAAAATATTTTTATTTTATAAAATAGTTATCAAACATGAATTTTAATGGAAGGTATGATTAGTAATAAATAAATTATGAAAACCCGGTATTCTGATTTTTACTTACAAAATAAAAATAATATATAATAAAAAGAAATGTCATTTCCTAGATATCATTTCATTTACATTTCACGCATATAAAAAACACTATTTTTTAAGAATTTTATAATATTGATTTTATAAAATCAACTTATTAATTAAAATCATAATTTGAAAATTATCTTTGGGTGAATAGTTGTAATTGTTTTTAAATGTTTCATTTATTACAGAATAGTGAAAGACATTTTATTTTAATTAAAAAATACCTTTTTATTAGAATTATTCAAAGAAATATATTATAAGTTTAATGAGTCCTAAATTATTAATAGATAAATATTATATCCACTAATAAATTTTTTTCATTAGAATAAATTTAATATTAATTTTTTATATGAATTTGTTTTTAAATTTTTAGAAATTTTAATTGAAAACTCTCTCTGTCATCAAGTATGTGAGATTAATTTTAAATGAAATTTTACCAATTTTTTTAATGTAATTGAGAAAAATGGATTGAATTTTTGGAATCATAATATCTATTAATTTATAATAAGTTCAAATTATTTTTTTACCAAAATAAATCATGAAATTCATAAAAATTATTTACTACAGTAAACATAATAATAGATTTATCTGGGAGTTAAAATAAAAATATTAGAGTTAACATGATATATAAACATGTTAAAAAGCTATTGGATGACCATATTTCAAGCTTATATATTAAATTTTCTATAATTTCCCATCTTGGGGTCTATTTAAATTGGAAAAAACGTGGGTATGATTGAATCTTTTCAAAAAAAATTCATGTGTACCACTCATCTCACTTAAGAATGGACACCCCCTATCATTTCATCCTCTCACATTAATGGACATTTAGTTTCGAAAATATATATACAAATCACTTCCAAAATTACTTTCCCTTATCCTATAATTCTTATTATTTTAAATAATTCATCTAAAGATGTATCTATTGAAATCCTAAGGAGGACACCCAAAAAAGAATTAGTGTTCTTCAATGAGTGTTTTCATTTTATATCTTCCATTACCTATTAAATTCTTATTAAACCATTATTATATAGTAACATAATTATATTATATATAATATTATTTTTTATGTAAATTGATTGACATAAAAAACCTCCGATTCTATTAAATTGGATTCAAAATCATCATTCAGGTGTATGGTGGAATACCGCCTTATGGACTGAGGTCAGTTATTTTTCCATTACCATATGTAATGGTTGGATATTATATTTCATATAAGTTTTATAAATTATATTTATAATACAAATATACATTTTGTTTCATTATATCCTATATAACTTTTAATTCTTTATTATGAGGAGATATGATAGTGTCGCTTGTCTATATGAAAGACTACCACATCAAGAACCGAATTGATCTTTATATCTCTAATGCTTTTCATAGAAGGGGATAAGGATAAATTTGGTACATAAATGTTATATAAATGATATAATTATTATATTTTTTTAAAAAAAAATATCATCCATATAAGATAATATATATCATTTTCTTTGTCACATTTTCACTGAATGAATGATGATAACATCTTTCAGGTCTATGGGGACAACTGTCATCAAAAAATAATGTAACTCCATTTTCAGAAAAACACAACATGGAGAATATATAAAATAGTATTTAAAACTAATATGGTGTAAATGAAATAATTATAATTATATAAATACAATATAATACTCACCTTCTTCCCATAATGATGATCATATAATTGAAATGTTACTCATGTGTAAGTATGACCTACCATCACTATGATCATAACATACCTAATTTCTCAATTATCCCTTTCATTATTGGTCATAAAAATAATATATATATATAAATATTATTACTATGTCATAATAATTATTCTTTATATGATTAAACTACAGAATATGTGTATGAAATGAATCTTTAGTGATAAATCAAGAATAAGAAAATAAGAAAACTAACACTCAAAACAAAGAAAATAGTAAAAAATATATATTAATGTACAAGTGATAATATTTTATAAGGGGAATATATATGATACAAAAAATGTTAATATGTTTCCGATATGTGTTAATAACATGCTTAATACCACTATACATGAGGTTAAAAAATAGTCATGAAAAAAGATGTGTGAGTTTACATACCCATATTATTATATAATGGATATTATTATTTAATAAACCATATACTATTTCTATATATATTGATTAATCTGAAATTTAATTGATTAACTAGGAAAATATTGATAAATCTATCTTTTTTAATCAGTAGATATATACGATGATAAGGATTATATTTCAAAATTAAATAAATTATTTGATATATGAGGAATGTGTTAGATATAAATATATGAGTGGGGCCCAATTATAGATATAACTTATACATGTCGATAGGTCTCATGAGAAAAATAAGTTTTCTAGAACTAGTGGATTTAAACTGGCTCGTGAAATTTAATGATAATAATAGTATAATTGAATAAACCGGATCAGTTTTTAACCATTAGTCTTAAACAATCATATAAATGGTCCCGATGGTATACATATCATGTCCATAAGACATGATATCTAAAAAAACCATCTTCTTCTTTAATAATTGTGTCCTTATTATTATCAATTTCATTATCTCAATGACATTATATCCAGATTGTCTTCATTATCATTTTATAGATTTAATGGAATATTTGTTCATTTATATACCATCTATATTTATTATGTCTTATCTATTTATTAACTAATGTTTTTGAAATGGAGTGTTTCCTCATATTAACTTAGAATATTTATTTTTTATTATTATTTCATAATAGATTATATTTTTTAACCCATACGAATCATTTAAGACAACCCCTATTATTATTCCTTTTCTATGGTTATGAATAATATATATAAGGAATTGGACTTACAAAATTACATAATCCTGAGATAGGTCAGGAATTTTACTTTATCTCACATTAATGATATTATTGGGACTATATTTTTATAGAAATAGGCCATAAATTATACACAACAGAACCATAAAATACAAAGGTGATCCTTTCTACCAGTATCCATTTTTTCACCATATAAAACCTTAAAAAATAAAACATGATATCCATTATGAATACTCATGACAACAATAAACAATAATTCCTCTAATACCTTCCTCATCCTTATGTCCTATGGAAACATTAAAATACATCTGATATGCATAAAAACAACAATAATGGATATAAAAATAAGGAAACAATTAGTCCACTTATAAAAATTAAGTTTTTTGGAAAACAATATCATGAAGTAATAAATTTCACCTTATTAAGTAGTAAATACATTCTAATGAGAATAAGATCATTTAATACTTTTTTATAATCAAAATATTACCATAAAAACTATAAAAAGCATTGAAAATAAATAATGGTGACTTGGAACATCATTATACTTATCACTCTTATAAATGGAATAACCACATAGTAGACTTCCATACATTTAACTCTTAAAAATGCAATAGATATGAAACAGACTTCCATACCGAATCCCTTGGTGGGATATAATGGACCCACCCATCATTGGTTTATCACGGAATAACCTATAATTTGATTATTACTAAACCAATCATCAAATTTATAGGTACAATTTATATAATCATACCATATAAAATATATCTATTTTCAACATTTCACTCATTAAATTTCATTTCCATTCATTGGAAAACATTTCAAGATATTTGAATGATAAATCCATTATAAAAAATTATTTTGAATAATAAAATATCAATAATAAAAAATATGGTTATTCATTTAATTAAAAATGAAATCATTCAATGTAATCCGGAAATAATATAATTCCCCAAGAGTTGAAAAAATACACCTCGTCATATATGTTAATAATAAAAAATTCCTTTTTTAGTTTGTCAAAATGATCTGTATGAAGCACATAAAAGGATACCATTTCTTAAATATTTTAATGAAATTGAAAATATAAATAAAATGACCTTTAAAACCATTTTTTATCCATCTATATAAATATGTAAATTAATATCAATAATATTTACATGTATAAAAATTATGAAATTATGTCTTTAAACATTCAAAGTGTCTCATACCACTATAAGAATTTAACTCATAATCCCTGTGAAAGAAAAATGATTAAAGAAACATTATATAAAATTAGAACTGATAAAATATTTATATTTAATGTTAAAGGGGCGTTATATACACCTTATAAAATAATAAAGGTGCATATAATCAATAAATTCTTTAACAAAAGGAGATTGGGACCAAATCTATTTCCTTGGGTTTGACATGTCTTGTGTCTATTTACCGTAATGATTAATAAACATATATTGATTATATAATTTCATGATAACCATTTTCATGTTTATTTTTTCTTTAATTTCAACCATTACCACGGTGTGTATAACTACTTAAACAAATAAGTTTTCTTTGGGTGGTTTTAATAGATTCGGTTTATATATGAAAATGACTTTGGTTGGTCTACTATAATCAAAGGGGTTATTATATGAACATATAAAAAATAAACATCATATCATAATTATCATATATTTATATTAACTAAAATTTTAATGACAATCATGAAATGTGGTTTTGAAAAATGAACCAATGCAACAATAATGGAGATGGTAAGACGTACATATGCATGAGAAATATTCTCATTTTCAATGATAATGATAGAAATAAGGTAAGTAATAATTTCTCCATAAAATATATTAATTTTATAATATATTCCTTACTATTTAGTCATATATAATTGAATATAGAGTTATGATGGTTTAAAATGAATCATAATGCTTTTAGGAGGTGAAAATATACATGTCTATGAATGACATTATCACATTTTCGGTGTGTGGAAATGGGTCAAAGAAAATGCGGTGGCATATTTATAGAAAGGTAATTGTGTCATGAATATTCTATAGAAGTTATTTTTGTCACATATATATAATTAATATAATCCTTAATAGTTTTCATTTAGTGTGTGAACATATAACATAGCTCCAAGGTGGAATTAGTCCACACATCCGCAAATGATGTTATCGTATTTACATAAAATGGAAGGTATAATGTTATGTGATATAAAAGAATTAGATAAAAATAAATACATAATAAATATCATATGTATCGTATATAAATAGTTATTCCATCATAATCCCCATCCATTAAGGGTGGTAAATGTAGAATTTCACAACATCATTTCTTGAGGTGGTAGTTCACCAGAAACAACAACAGTAAGTTATTTACCCATTAGATAGATGTGTGTGTAAGTATAGCTTTAACTATTATCCTAAAAAATTATAGCATATTGGGGATACTGATTTTATTATTTATTCATGGAATAATACTATTCTATGATATGGATAATGAAAAAAATAAAAGATCTTAAGGAACTGTGTTACCTCTTATTCGGGTAACCCATTTTGGTTTTCACCTAAGTGATACCTCAGATGGATTTCTAATGAAGATTAATATTCAACGATGAGGGGATGGATTTTGATGATATTTTTTCAGATATTGGTTTAGCCATATTTTATTGATAGGTTTGAGTAAGTGTGATGGGTGGGTTCCTTTTTATATTGGAGGAGGGGTGGTGCTCATGCAAATTATTAAAAATAGATTTACACCCACGTTTTTACCATGAAATGTGGATCCAATAATATTCTGAATTCAATAAAATTAAGTATAGGGTAAAAATATGACTACTAAATTTATTTTTGTATTGTTTATAGTCCATTTAAGCCTTTAAGATTATGGTTTAGTCCATTGTTAAGATAATGTTTTTCTTAATCATTTTAATTAATTGTAATCACATTCACTACTAGTTTTGGTGAAACACATTGTTAACCATATTATACAATATAAATTATTCTGATTTAAAATATGATACTTATTTTCCAAAATTAAAACCTTGAAAGTGGTATAAATTAATTTATATTTAATCTTTTATATTGGAAGATGATCAGGGGTTTTAAAGTCAAAATGGCTAAATGTTTCTTATGTTATTATATCCAATTTAGAATTTATATTTTTTCCAATGACAAAGTTTTTTTACCTGATATAAAAATAATCTAGTATTACATAAAAACCAAATAAAAAACATATTTAACTATACATGGAAAATGGATGAAATATGTATTTTCAACTAAAATTAATTTGTAAGCACTATTCACCAAGGTATGAATGTTCTCAAAAAAAATTTAACCCAATGTAAATTTTTATATTTCTCATTCAATTTTTTTAATTTAAAATTCGTAAAATTATAATAAATTATATTTAAAATGGGTTTCCTTTTAAAGGGTGATAAGACTACCTTTTAAAAATTAATAGCTTTTATGGTTATAATTGTATCACTTCTTATCTGAAGCCAATAAATATTATTGGATGAATATATATTTTTTATAAAAATGTGTAAAAATATTATAATTATCCATTTTCATTCCCATTTATACAATGCATATGTTATAACTATAAAATAAAGTAATAACATTAGTACTATGATTTTGTTTAGTATTACTCAGTCTTGCAAGCAACATAAGACTCTAAAAAAACTCATTATTCTATGTCATGTAATAAATTGATGATAACATCAATATAAAGGTAATATATATATATATATATATTTCATGAATATTAATAAATATGACAAAACATATTTTACTATTACCTTTGAGGTTACATCAATCCCCATTTGGAAATTACCTCCTTATAATTTTATTCACTTATGAAACAAGTGGGGATATTTTTCCCTCATAGAATTTTCATAGTCCTTTGTTGCCTCTTCAACCATACAGTTTTTCCAAAAAACCACAGAATGGTGAATTACCTTATTCTACAAAACTTTCTATCTATATTAATGAATATGAATTGGTTGTTCCTCATTTAAATCATTCTATTTTAGCTGAACTACTCCATGGATAAAAAACAAGATAATTTTGTTGCATATTTATTTACAATTGGAACATGAAATACATTATGTATATGGGATAAACTCCATGTTAAGTCTACATAGTATGAAACTATTCCAAATTTCTATAGGAGTTCATACGATTCAATGAACTGTGAAATGAGGTTCCCCTTCTTATAAAAATGTATCATAGATTATCATAGAGAAACTTTTAAAATGACATGATCACCTAACTCAAAATAAATATCATTTCACTGGTTATATATATAACCCTTTTTCCTACTCTGATCGTTCTTCATGTTTCACTAAATTGACTAATCATTCTCAATTGATTCCTATACCAACTCTAGTCCCATTAAAATATTATCTCCTATATCATCCCAAAATAAGATTTTTTACGCCACTTTCCATATAATGACTCAAAGGTTGTATCATTCTAATATAAAGAAAACTATTATTTTATGAATACATATCCAAATAAATATATTGATATCAAAATATTTGGTAATCCATATAGAAATAATGAATCATATCTTCCAAGGTCTAAATCATCCATTGAAGCTTTCTATCATATTGATGATGAAAATCTATACATAAATTTTATTCAGTACCCGATGGAATATAAAGTCCTTTCAAATAATTAGATGTGAAATTGGGATCATGATATCATACAATGGAGAGAGTCACTCCATTAATCCTCATAATCTATTATATATAGAGTCTAAAATACTGATCTAAATACACTATATCTCAAATGGTATGAAAATTTGCTGATTTAGTTAATCATTCAAAAAACCCCAAATCACATTATTACCTTCAAAAGTCTTTGAAAGTACCCCAAAAAAATCGATTGATATATTCACTCATACCACTCTATAACTGGAAAAGTTTATAGTATCCCCTATGGTAAATGTTACTATTATTTAACTGATTTGCATGTCCACAACTTCATCATAAATTGATAAATGTCTCTTTTCATTCCATACCACCAGTAATACTCATGAAGGCCTATATAAATCTTAGGGTTTCCTAGATGAATGGAAACATAGGACTATAACCTTTAGTCAACAATTATTTCCAAAAACATGAATCACATGTAAAATGAAACCTTTTACCAAATTTTAAAATACATTATTTATCAATATTGATATTTAGAAAGTTAACATTCAATACCGACTCTACCTTTTCCTTCAAATATTAATCTGCCTTCTGATCCCTCTTAATATTTTCTAAAAAAATAACCTACAATAAAACCTAAAAAACATAGGGTATTTCTCTTCATACTCACCATCTTGAAAACATTCATCAAATCATTAACCAATGTATCACACTACAAACATAACATAGTAAACGTAGGATTAATATTTTGACTCAAAGCATCCACCACCTTGTTTTATTTTGTAGGATGATAATGAATCAAGAAATCATTGTAAGGACCCAGCATTAAACATTACATAATATTGAATTAAATGAATAATTCACAGTGGGGATATTTTTAACTTTATAGTTTTAGAGAATTATTCCATAACTATTACATTTCATCTTAAAAAAAGCAGACACTCCTACTATGTTTCCATATTTTTCATAAAATAAAAACTCTTCAAAAAAAATTCAAGTATAATTTCATGTTTAAGAGAGCGTGACATTTCCATGATCCCATCCTTGACCCTATTCCACTTTATGTCATGTTAAAAACATTTCAAAAACTTGGGATGAGCATAAAAAGCTCAGTAAGGGATAAAAAATAAGGAAAACTGTTAGTTCTTAAAAACAACTGGTAAACCATGAATACATTAACATAAGAAAAACATTTAACCTTTATGAAGTAGTAAATATTCTTCACATAATAAAAGATCATTACATACCCTTTTGTAACCAAAAGATTACCATAAAAACCCATATAATGAACACATAACTTATAAAGGTATCTTGGGACATAAACATACTTAAATGGAATAACCATACAGTCAAATTCCACACATATCACTAAATAGAATAGCCATTCGGCTGACTTCCATACCCAATGCATTGGAGGTTATAACGTGACCACCCATCCAGGTTTATCACGGCACAAACCGTCATTTGGTTTATCACATAACCACCCGTCAAATGTCCAGTACCATTATAAAACCGCAACACATAAAACAAATATGGAGGAAAGAAAAAAGTTCCACATTTAAATCACAATATATCACTTAAATATATTGACATAAAATATAATTATCAACACCATTTTCAATACCAAAATACACAAAATAGTATATGGTATTTATTTTCTTTTTAAAAACATTACGGCTTGTTAAGGAAGCCAAATATCAAATAATACTCATGGCGGCGGAAAAGTTCATTGTCATCGCTTACGTTAAAAAAACATTTCTTTTTTCATCTAGTAAAATTATTTGTAGTTGAAAGATTCATTTTGAATAAAAGTAAAATTCAAATTGTTTTATACACCATATAAAATAATGTTTTGAATAAAAAAATATTCCTCAATGAAAGGAGATTGAGATGAAGTCCCTTACCTCGTGCCAGACTTGACCCGTTCATTCTTTAACGTCCAGAATAATAAGAATTATATAAATGAGGTAATCACTACATCATCATTTTGTCATAAATAATTTAATTTATTTGATGTCTAAAAATTATAAAAAAATTATCATGATGTATAAAATCTTTTTATCTTTCCAATGAATATTTATAGAGGAAATGATAACTTATATATCACTATGTAAAAATTAATTTACTAAAAGATATATGTTTGTGTCATTTTTTTATTTACATTAAATTAATTAATAGAAATTGTCATTATCACTCCCAAGTGGCTCAATGGGGTCCAAAAAACGACATAAAGATGAAAATGGTCGTAAATGACTCAATCAATAAGGTTTGGACAAGTGTTATGGTAATTTTTTATTATTATAATATTCTTTTTACCTTGAATTACCCTATTTACCATTAATCGCGGTAAATAAAAGTCAAAAGTTACCATTAACATTTTAAGCCTCTATCCTTTATTGGATAAAAGTAAAAACATTAATAAACATGTATAATCATATTTTATATATTTTTGTTCATTCTCACCAATACAACGTCTAGTAGTTAACTTCCATTTAATATAATAATATTATATTATTTGTGTGCAATGTAAGGTTTTCAAAGAAACCTGTTGTTGCGTATCGAGTACGCTACCGAACATCGCAACCCTTTTAAAGTAAAATTAATATTTAAAAAAAAATAGTAATAAATATGAAAATCTATTATTCTTCATTTAACTGGGATGTTACATCCTTCCCCCCTTTTGGAAATTGCGTCCTCGCAATTTTTATTCACTTATCAAAATAAGTGGGGGTATTTATCACTCATAGCATTTTCAGATTCCCATGTTTCCTCTTCAACCGTATGAGTTTTCCAAAAAAAACCATTACCCGGTGAATTACCTTATTCCTTAACACTTTCTCCCTTTAGTCAACAATCTGGACTGGTTGTTCTTCATAAGAGAGATTCTCTTCCAACTGAACTACCTCTGGACTTAAAACATGAGATGAATCTGGCATATAATTTCTCAATATCAAAACATGAAAAAAATTATGTATCTTGGATAAACTTGGAGGTAAACCCACTCTGTAAGCAACTGATCCAAATTTCTACAGGATTTCATAAGGTACAATGAACCTCGAACTCATCTTTCACTTCTTACCAAAACGCATCACACTTTTCCATGGAGAAACTTTGAGGAAGACATGATCACCTACCTCAAAAAAAATATCCTTCCTCCGGTTATCCGCATAACTTTTCGGTCAACTATGAGTTGTTCTCATGTGCTTCTGAATCAACTAAAATTTTTCTTCTATCTATTCTACCAATTCTGGTCCCATAAGTTTCCTTTCACCTACATCATCCCAAAAAGATGGAGCTCAATAATGCTTTCCATATAATTCCTCAAATGGAGCCATTTTTATACTAGAATGAAAACTATTATTGTAAGAAAATTCAACCAAAGAAAGAAGTCGGTCCCAACATCCCTGATAATCCAGCAAACAAGCATTTATCATATCCTCTAAGGTCTGAATTTTTCTTTCTGACTACCCATATGATTGCGGATGAAAATTTATTCTAAAATTTAATTCATTACCCAATGACTTCTGATGGCCTTTCCAAAAGCTATAAGTAAACTTAGGATCACAATCAGAGACAATGGGTAGGGGAACTCCATGTAACCTGACTATATCTTTAACATATAACTGAGCAAGTTGATCTATAGACAAAGTAACTTGAATAGGAAGTAAATGGTCAGATTTAGTCAATCGATCAACTATAACCTAGATTGCATTATTACCTCGAGATGTCTTCGATAATCCCACAACAAAGTCCATGGTTATATTTTCCATTTCTACTCTGGCACCATTAAAGACTGAAGAATCCCTTTGGGTAACTACCGCTCTGCTTTATCCTACTGACATGTCAATAACTTCACATTAAAATCAACAATATCTCTTTTCATTCCATCCCACCAGTAATACTCCCGAAGATCTCTGTAAATATTAGTACTACCCAGATGAATTGAAAATGGAGAACTATGAGCTTCACATAATAACTCATTCTTCAACTGTGAATCACAAGTCACACATAATATCTTTCCAGACCTCAAAACACAATAATTATCAACGTTAAAATCAGGTAACTTACCCTTCTGAACCAACTCTACATTTTTCTGCAACTCACTCTCTTCTTTCTGTGCTTTCATTATTCTTTCTGAGAGATATGATTTCACCGACAGATGAAACAAATAGAAGAATTTCTTGCACCAACAACTTCTATGCCAAAGTTTTTCAAATAAAAAACCAAATGATCTCATTCCAAATGTAGAATGGTTAATTAGGCATTACTTTTTCGACTTAAAGAATCAGCAACATTATTTGTTTTTGTCAGATTGTAATGGATCGTGCAATCATAATCATTGATTAATTCCAATCCTCCCCTCTATCTCAGGTTCAGTTCTTTTTGAGTGAATGTATACTTAAAACATTTGTGGTCAGTATATATTTCACATTTTACTCCATACATATGAAGCCTCCAAATTGTTAAAGAAAAAACAACATTAGCTAATTCCAAATCATGTGTTGGATAATTTAACTCATGAGGTTTCAACTGACATCAAGCATAAGCAATTACCTGATAATTCTTCATAAGGACACATCCAAGTTCTTTCAATGAAGCATCACTGTAGATAAAAAATTCACCATCTCTAGAAGGCAATGCCAAAACTGGAGCATTGAAAAATTTTCTTTTCAATTCCTGATAAAAACTCATCACATTCTTTTGTCCAAATAATCTTGACACCTTTTCAAGTTACCTTAGTCATTGGACTAGTTAACCTTTCAAAATTTTCAACAAACCTCCGATAATAACCTGCCAAAACCAAGAAAACTATGGATCTCGGTTATATTTATGGGTCTTGTCCATTATTTAACAACTTGGTTTAGCAGGATCAACAGTTATGCTATTTTTTGAAATAATGTGTCCAAGGAAGGAAATTTGTTGTAACCAAAACTCACACTTACTAAATTTCCCAAACAATTTCTTTTCTTTTATGGTTTGAAAGACAACCCTTAAATGAATTTCATGATCCTCTTTAATTTTGGAATAAACCAAAATATCATCAATGAAAACAACCACAAACTTATCCAAGAACTCAAGGAAAATTATCTTCATAAGATCCATGAATACAACAGGTGAATTGGTTAAACCAAAAGGCATAAATAAAAACTCATAATGGCCATATCTAGTACGAAACGCAGTATTCGGAATGTCTTCTTCCTTAACATTCAACTAATTGTACCCCGACCTGAAATCAATCTTCGAAAAATACTAATCTCCCTAGATGTGATCAAAAAATCATTGATATGAGGAAAATGATACTTTTTTTAATAGTGATGTTATTCAATTCTCTATAATCAATGAAAAGTCTAATTGAAACATATTTCTTTTTAACAAACAAGACAGGATCACCCCATGGTGATGTGAAAGTTTGAATGAAACCTTTATCTAATAACTCCAACAATTGCTTGTTTAACTCTAAAAGTTTAATTTTAGACATTCGATAAGGGGGTTTTAAAATTGGATTAGCATCAGGAACTATGTTAATAGTAAATTCAACTTCTCTGTCAGGTATAATACTAGGAAACTCATCAGGAAAAACATCAAGGTACTCATTTACAACTAGCACATAATTAATCTGGACAGTTCCTTTGTTTTCAACAATTTGTAAAAGGTTACATTCATTTCCATCTCTTACTAGTTTCTCAGCTTCCTGATATGTTATCAAAATCAAGGTTTAATTCTTGTACGAAAACTGTTAATCTTTATGAAAAGAATCCTCTTCAGCTATACAGTCAATATTATCATGATAAAAAGATAGCCAATCCATACCTAGAATTACATCAAAACCAACTAGTTGAAAAATGATAAGGCTTTCTGGTAGATTCTTTCTGCACACAAGGACAAGAAGGTTCTTGTAATTTCATTTTGTCTCAACGTTTCCCCCGGTGTTTTTACCATAAGTTCAGGAATCATATCTGGAGATGGAATTCCCAAATTACTAGAAAACTTCTCAGAAATGAAAGAGTTTGTAGACCCATAATAAAAAAACACATTTACATAATCTGAAAAAATAAACAGTGTACCTGATACTACTTCATTTGATGGCCCAACATCTGCTGAAGTAGTTGCGAAGGATTTCACCACTTCTTTCTTCTTGTAGTCTGGCTTCTTTCCCTCATTTGAGTTCTTCGCTGGACACTCATTTGCATAATGACCCATTTCATTACACTTAAAACATCTTACCGATGGCTTTTCATTTCCTTCTTGATCATATTCCTTACAGTTACAAGAAATATAACCAGACTTACCACACCGGAAGCACTTTCCAGACATTGAAAAACATTCTCTTGGATGATTTTTACCACACTTCTCAGAAGTTGGATATTTAATTTTCTTACCTCTAGGCTTCTTTGGTGAATTATTCCCATTTTCCTACCATCTGGACCTCTTATTTTGTTGTTTTTTCAAAGATCACCAGATCATCAGCAAACTCCATTTCTACCTTCTCCGCACATCGAACATGTTTTTCATAACTTTTGAATTCATGAGAAGCTATTTCACTTTGATACTGTGGATTCAGTACTGAGTAAAATAGATTTATCTTACTATTAAGATCTCAGATGAAATTTGGTGAATTCCTTTCCAATCAATTGACATTTTCTATTTAAGCAGCCACTGAGTCATCCTCCAGCCTCAATTCCAAGAATTATTTTTCCATCCTAAGTCTAAGAACCTTGGGAAAATATTTCACAAGAAAAAAACCTTTGAATTCATCCCAAACAAGAGCATAAATCTCCTCACTATCCCCAATAGTTTTCACCATCGACCACCACTGATCATCTTCACCTTCAAAACAGTAAACATAGAGAGTAACCTTTTGATGTTCTGATCACCCCGTGACATAAAAAATATTCTCCAGTGCTCTAATACACCCTTCAGCTAGAACAAGTTCAGATAAACCTCTGAATGATGGGTGATGTTGCCTCATGAAATGCTCCACTCCAGACATGTTCCTCTACGGCTGATCTGGCTGATCTCTTGCATAGATACCACCACCATTTATAGCATGAGTCAATTGTTCCATCACTGCAACAAACTATTCAGTTCCAATTCTGACCATCTCAGGTTGCAGATTTGGATGGTTTTCTTCATCCTGATGTCGTCCCAACATAGTTGCCCTGTTTCCTATGTGGAAAACCATTCAGAACACAAAAATATCTTAGGTGAAGAAACATGTTAATCGGTAAATTCTATATAATTTCAATATTACCATAAATTAATTTAGGGATTTTAATTTAACAATACCCTAACTCTTAAATTTATCTAAACAGACCTCTGATACCAACTGTAAGGACTCGACCTTAAACATTAAAAAACATTGAATCAGATGAATAATTAACATATAGGATCTTTTCAGGTTTAGAGTTTTAGAGAATTAGGCCATAAATAATACATTTCATCTAAAAAAACAAAGTATGCACTCCTACTCAGTTTCCATTTTTTTCATAAAATAAAAACTCTTGAAAATAAGATTCATGTCTAATTCCATGATTAAGAGAGAATTACTTTTCCTTGATCCCATCCTTGATCCTATTCAACTTTATATCTTGTGAAAAACATTTCGAAATTATGGGATGAGCATAAAAAGCTCAGTAAGGGATACACAAAGAAGGAAAACTGTTAGTTTTTCCAAACAACCGGTATACCATGAATACTTTAACATAAGAAATAGTTTTCACCTTTATGAAGAAGTAAATACTCTTCACTGAATAAAAGATCATTACATACCCTTTGTAACAAAAATATTACCATAAATACCCATATAAAGAATAGATAACTTATAAAGGTAACTTGGGACATAAACAATCTTAAATGGAATAACCATATGGTCAACTACCACACATATCACTAAATAGAATAGCCATACGGCCGACTTCCATACCCAATGCATTGGAGGATATAACGTAACCACCCATCCTGGTTTATCATGGCACCACCCGCCATTTAGTTTATCACATAACCACTTGACAAGTTTCCAAGTACCATTATAAAATCGTAACAAATAAAACAAATATGAAGGAAGGAAAACATTTCCACATTTCAATCACAATATATCACTTAAATATATTGACATAACAAATCCATTATCAAAGCCATTTTCAATACCAAAATACACAAAAGAGTATATGGTATTTATTTTCTTTTTAAAAACATTACAACTTGTTAAGGAAGCCAAATATCAAATAATACTCACAGCGGCGGAAAGATCATTGTCACCGCATACGTTAAAAAACATTTCTTTTTTCATCTATTAAAATGATTTGTAGAGAAAAGATTCCTTTTGAATAAAAGTAATAGTAAAAGTGTTTTATACATCGTATAAAATAATGTTTTTTATAAAACAAAATATGCCTCAATAAAAGTAGATTGAGATGAAGTCCCTTACCTCGTGCATGACTTGACATGTTCGTTCTTTAACGTCCAGAATAACAAACTAAGGATAATGTCTACTTGCTTCAGAACCTTTTTCAAGTTTATTATTCATCTTATATCACTTATTATCATGTTATAAACATTACTTCGTCATTTATGTTAATAACTGTCGTTTTGGCGATATTTGATACTTGAGTCGAAAACGAACACCTTATAATTACAAGTTGATCATGTGGTAAAATATCCATTATCATCAGAATGATATTAATGATTTAGATATCATATATGTCATATATATCTAGTATATACATGTATTTATAATAGTACTTAACATTTAGAGGTAAGAAATGAAATGCACTGTTCATGGAGACGGTAAGCCGTACGTACGCATGAACGCTACTTTCATTTATATTTCTTATTTAGAGGAATTAAAACATAATTATACATATTTATATCATAATTATAGTATATTATCATATATAATATCATTAACTCCATCCATTATTCATACCACATATGGTATTCCCGAGTCATATCACATTGAGGGGGCGGTAGTCCGCACATCCTCTAATGAGATTATCGTGTTTACCCATAATAGAAACTATAAAGGTATGATATAAAAGAAAAATACAGCATAATAAAGAAAACATAAACATAATATATATCATATATAAAAATAGTGTCATCTTAATGGACACCATAAGAGGCGGTAGGAGATAATTGAACAATCATCGTTCCGTGATGCGTTAGTTTGCCATCCACATAATCATTATGTTATTCACCCATTAGATAGAGGTGTGTGTAAGTGTTGTTTGAATCCTTCTCATAACTATATACTAGTATATTGAGGATACTAGTGTTCTTATAAAATAAAGGAACAAAAAGAGGTTAGGGGTTGGAGAAGTAGAATAAAAGAAAACAATTTAAGAGAAACTGTTACCTTTAATTTGGATAACTCCCTTTGGTTTGAACAAAAAGGACTCCTTGAAGTTCCTTCTGCCAAAGTTAGGGATTCTAAGAGGAGGAGATGGATGAAGAGAGCTAAATTGGGAAGAGGTTTGACGATCCAAAAGGCTTGAGAGGTGTGAGGAATTGGTTAGAAGTGGTCTCCTTTTATAAGGGAGAGGAGGGGCTCTTTTGGAAAGTCTTAAAATATTATTTTATTATAAACTTATCTTCGGTTTCAAAAGGTCCAAAATCATTAAGGTCAAAGATACGACGACTTATATTCGAAATAAAATCATACAATAACAATTAGACATTTTTGGATAATATTTTATTCATTATAATCTTATTTATTTAAATCATTCATTAATGAGGTAAACACTACATAATTATTGTGTCATAAATAATTTAATTTATTTGATGTATAGAAATTATAAAAAAATTACCATGATGTAAGAAATATTTTTAGATTTACAATGAATATTTATTGTCTAAATTATAGCTTATATAACAAAATGAAAAAATTAATTTACTAAAAGATATTTTTTTATGTTATTTTTGTCTTTTCATTAAATTAATTAATCTAAATTGACATTATCACCCCCATGTAGCTCAATGGGACCCAAAAATCGACCCAAAGATGACCATGGTCGTAAATTACTCAACCAATAAGGTTTAAACAAGTTTTAAGGTGATTTTGAATTATTATAATATTAATTTTACATTGAATTACCATATTTACCTTTAATTGCGGTAAATAAAAGTCAAAAGTTACTAATCACATTTTACGCCACATTCTTTTATTGGATAAATGTAAAAAAATTTAAAAAACATGTATAATCATATTCTATTTAGTTTTGTTCATTTTCTCCAATACAAAGTCTAAGAGTTAACTTCCATTTAAAATAATAATATTATATTATTAGTGTGCAACAAAAGATTTTAAAGAAACTCGTTTCATATTGGGTACGCTATCGAACATAGAAACCTTTTTAAAGTAAAATTAATATTTAATTCATGGATATTAATATATATGAAAATCTATTATTCTTAATTTACCTGGGATGTTACAATTATAATCATTTATTAGTTCTATTCATCTTCTTTATCTCATATTAAACTCTTTCTGACTGAATATACATATAAAATGTTAGTAATCATTATATATTTCACAATTCTTCCATAAAATTGATTAATATGGAATTTTAATTCAAAGAAAATAGAATATAATAAAAAAAATATAGGTCAATTTATCTAAGGAATTTTAAATTGATTTAATTAATAATTAATTACCTATTCATTATTCCCTAGGATATAACCATTTTATTTTAACAAAGCATTGTTGTAGATAATGAATTCACTATTTCATGAAGTGAAGAAAAAATGAAGTATTGACCAATCATAATTTAAATTCATAAAAACAAACACTGCATTATTCATTATAGATAAAACTAACACCCTTTTTTGTTACCTTAGTTATGTTAAGAAATAACCGAGCAATGATTTCAAAAATCAATGGGGGATTACCAGTTATTCTAGGAAAACAATGAATGTTTGTTACAATGGTAGGATTTTGTCACTCTAAAAAAACATTTTTTAGAAGGTTTAATAGTTATGACATCATTAGAAACAATAAGAATAAGAAATGAGTTTTTTTCAACAATAATCGTCTCTACTAAACATTCCATATAGCTTATTTTCGTTTATTGTTTTCAGAAAAATCCTTATGTGCATTTCATTTTCCTCATGGTTTTATAAAAATTACTATATATCATTAATGAACATAACAAAAAACTGATCCAAAAACTAATGGAAGACTCTATTCACAATATTTATAAATATATAAGGTTAATTATATATCCCAAATGGAATAACTACAAACTCATAATTTCAAAATCTCATTTGAAATGTTTTCTTTAGACTTTCATTCTTATTCACCATCATTTGACAGAGCTCAGACCACATACGAGTCATTCAAAAACACTTATATCCCTGGAGATAAAAAAAATCCTTTATATGAATAAGAGAATAATTTTTCATAATAATGATGTTATTAAAACCTCTTTAATCAGTAAAATGTCTCATAGAACCATCTTTCTTTTTCATAAACAAAGTAGTATCACCCCTTGTTGAAGTGATAGGTCAAACTAAAACTTTAATAATAAATTCTTTCAATTAGGTTTTAAATTCCATACATTCTATGTTGGCCATTCTATATGTGGGTTTCAAATCATGATTAGCCTTAGGTAGTAAATCAACACTATATTCAAAATCCCAATCAAGAATAACAACTGGAAAATCATCAGGAAAGACATTGGTAAATCCATTCACTACGAGGATTTCACTACTAAAACCTATTTCTTTATTTTAAACCACAAGATCATGAAACCATTCAAAACCATCATTAATCAATTTCTCACCTTCTTAGTATGTTATCCATGGTATGAAATCCTTGAATGAAACATTCTTGGATTTTAAAAAAAAAATTATCATGATAAAATGAAAGATAATCAACAACCAAAATGATAACAAACTCCATTATGGGTAGTTAAATAATATTTTATTGAAATACCGACCCACTAAATAAAATTGAAAGATTATTATAAATATTTGTTTCTTTTATAAATCATCCCAATGTTTTAACCAAAAGATTTATCGTACATTCATTAGTTGATATTCAAAATTTTGTAAGAAATTTGTTAGAAATGAAAGAATGTGAAGATCCATAATAAAATAAAGTATTGATACGATTCAATTAAACTAGTAACATACTTTCCACCACATTATTTTATGTCCCAACATTAACTACAGTAGTAGAAATTTATTTTTCAAAAAACCTTTTATTTTGATGTTGGGTTTTTCCACCTTAGTTAATCATATTTGGACACACATTGGAATAATGGCCTAACACATTACAACTAAAACATCTTATAGATGGTCATTCATTTCTGCTGTGATCATCTTCGCAACAGTCATGAACCATATGAGAAATAATACCACATCATAAGCATTTTGTTGACCATAAAATATATTCTTTATGATTATTTTTAGCATACTAATCACAATATTGAATTTTGTTTCTTACCTCCAAACTACATTGATGAATTATTTCTCAATACCTTCCAACTAGACCTCTCTTTTTCTTAATGTCATGGGTAACTTGATCATTGGAAAAATCAATTTCTACATTTTCATCATATAAAATAAGTTTCTCATAGAACTTTAAATCATGAGATGTCAAAGACCTTATATATGTTGGATTCAATCCTGAGTAAAACTTATTTATTTTTATATCAATATCTCAGATAGAATTTGGGACATACCTTAGTTTTTAGGTGAATTTTTATTTACATACAACAACTAAATCATCATCCTTTTTTATCAATTATAATATTTATTTCCATCTTAAGTCGAAAATCCTTAGAAAAATATTTCCCAAATAATAGATTCTTAAATTCATCCCATTCCATGGCATCAATCTCTTCACATTACATGATATTCAAAACCATTTACCACAACTGACCAGCTTCACCTCCAAAACAATAAATTTCATGTGTTTCCATTTGGTGATCGAAATAACCCATGAAATCAAATATATTATTTACGGATTTAATCAATACTTCAGCAATTACTAGGTCTGATGATCTTAAAAATGATAGTGGGATGTCACATTAATGATCCACTATCAATATGTTCCCCTATGGTTGAACTTCTTTCTCTCTCGCATATACACCACCACTATTTATAGACCGAGTCAAATGATATATCACCACAAAAAACAACTCAGTAAGGATTCCAACCATCTTGGGATACTGATTCAATAGTATATTTTCATCTCAATGCATTCCAACTAAAGATTCCTTTTATCCTCCATTGAAAAATATTCTCAACAAACATAATTTAAATGAATCAAAATGTTAATATTAAAATACTCTATCTTTTTAAATTAAAAATAAAGTAAAAATTATATCTATATTCAATTAATAATATCATAAAAAATAAATTTATCAAAACCATCACACTAATACCAACTATAAGGATCTGGCCTCAAAACATTATATAATCTTGAGTTAAAATAATAATTTTACATTACCTCATATCGATTTTATTTTCATCATTATTTTTTTAGAGAATTAGTCCATAACTCATACAAATCAAAACCATAAAATGAAAAGTGGTCACTAACAATAAATTTCCAATTTCTCACTATATAAAACATTTAAAAATAAAACATGATATATTTAATGTCAACTCCTTAAACTATAAATATGAATTATTCCAATCCCTTACTCATTCTTATGTCCTGTGGAAAATGTTAATAAATTTGGGACGATCATAAAGTTATCATTAAAGGACATAAAAATAAGTATACCAATAGTCCATTTATGAACATTTAAAACTTATGAAAACATTAACATGTAGTAATAATTTTTACCTTGATAAGTAGTAAATAATTTACATTGGTAATAAGCTCATTTATTTCATTTTTATAATCGAAATATAAGAATAAAACCCATAAAAATGATATAAAATACATAAAGTTAACATGGAACATCATTATACTTGTCCCCCATATAAATGTAATAAACATATGATTGACTTCCATATATGTCACTCTTATAAATAGAATAGCCATATGACTGAATTTCGTAACCAATGTATTAGAGGGTTGTCATGGTCACACATTTTTTTTGTTTTACAATAGAATAACCCATCATTGGTTTATTAAAGAACCTCCCATAAAATGTCAAAGAATAATATATTTAATAATGACACATAAAGGATATCAATTTTCAATATTTCAGTCATACAATTTCATTTTCAATCACCAGAATTCATTTCATGATATTATAATGATAAATAAATTTTAATACTGCCATTGGAAAAAATAAAATAACCAAAAATAAAAATAAAAATATGGGTTTTAAATTTTAAAAAAATGAAATATTCCTATGGATACCAAAAATAAAACAATTCCCATGATGGTGTAAGAATCATTGTTGATTTGTATATTAAGAATAGAATATTCCTTTTTCGTGAAAATGTTCCGTATAAGGAACATAAAAATATCCCATTATGAAAATATTTGAATTAGTTAAACAATAGACATAATATTACCTTATAATTTTTTTCTTTACATATAAAAAAATATTTTAAAAAATATTACAAATATTTCAATGGAGAAAATTGTTATGATATTAAGTCTCAATATTCTAAGTGCCCCATACAACATTTAAAAATTAAATCGTAATCCCTATGAAAGATAAACAATTAAAAACATTAAAAAACATGATAATTGAGAACATATTGATATATAATTTCTTATTCATTGTATATACTCCTTATAAAATAATAAATTTTCATATAATCAATAAATGACTCTCCGAATGGAGATGGTGACAAAATCCCTAACATTGGGTCCGATTTGACTTGCCAGTCTTTATCTTCCTATATAATAAAAACTTATTAATTATATACATTCTTTAGAATATTTTTCAAGTTTATTCTCAATTTTAGTACATTTATTAATATTTTCTATACAATTACTTAAACAACTATGTTTACGTCAAGTGTGTTGATCATATTCAATTTATGTGTCAAAAAGACATTGATAGGTAAACTATGGTCATATGGGTTATTATAAAAATACAAAAAAATAAAAATAATTAAATAATTATATTATGTATATAGATATATAAATTAATCTTTTAAAACCAATCATGAAATACGGTTATGAAAAATGAACCGATGTTACAATCATGGAGATGCTAGGTCGTATGTACGCATGAGTAATGTTATCATCTTTCAATGATTAGTATGGAAAGTAGTTTAGTAACAATTTATATTTACATAATGATCATTATATCATATATAACATATTATTTAATCATATCTATTTATATATTTAATTATAGTGATGTAAAAGGGATCACATTACTTTAAGGTGGTAGTATGATACACGTCAATCAACGACATTATTTCTTTTTCAGTGTGTGGAAAAGTGTTAAAGAAAATGATGTGTCATATTTATAGAAAGGTAATTATGTCATTAATAATCTATAGAGGTTAGGTATTTAACATATATTTAATTATACCCAATCTTAATTTGTTCCATGTAGTGTGTGAATATATCACATTGCTTCGATGAGCAGTAGTCCACACTTCAACAAATGATGTTATCATACTACCCCAAAATGGAATATATAATAGATAATGTTATATACAATTTATAGAATAATAAAGACATAATAAAATTAAATTTTACCATGCATAAACCAAGTTTCCATCATAAATCTCATCCATGAATGGTGGTAAAGGGAAAACTGAACAACATTTTTTCGTGAAGTGGTAGTTCAATGTAGACATGAATGGTATGTTCGTTACCCATTAGATGGATATTTGTTTTATTGAAGGTATAAATTTTATCATAATAAAAATAAATTATATTGGTTATAAATATTTTTTTATATATTCATGGAATAATAATATTTTAGGCAGTAGGTAATCAAAATTATATAAAAGAGCTTGAGGAAGGATGTTACATCTTGATCGGGTAACTCCTTATGGTTTGCGCTAAAGGGATTCCATGGATGACTTTTATCATGGTGATTATTATAAGATTAGGGTAGTTATGTTTAAGAGATATTTTGGTATATCTTTTTTGATTAAAATTGTCTTGAGAAGTTTGAGTAAGTTGGAGGTGTAAGTGCCTTTTTTATAGTGGATGATGGGTGGCCCCATGGTACATTTTTGAAAAGGGATTTCCACCCAACTTTTCACATTTAAAGTGGATCCCATAGTGGTAAAAATTATATAAAATGTATTATATGGTTAATAGTTGGAAAAACGTCTATTGTAAAAGATTCTAGGTCATGTTTTCCTTTATATTAAGGGTTGGTCCATTATTAATCTAATTTATGTCTTATTCGTTGTAATTAATTTTATTCACCATCACTAATATTTTTTGTAAAAACATAATTTAAACATATTATAAATTATAAATTAGTCTAATTCCAAAAATGGAATCAATTTTTCAAAATTCCAGTCAAATAAGTGGATGAAATTTATTTAAATTTAATCCCCTAGATGGGACAAAAATATGAGCTTTTAAAGTAAAAACCTTCAAACTTTTTCATTGTTTTTATATAATATTTAAAATTAAAAATGATTAAAATTACTATAATTGATTAAAATTATATAAAAATTATTTTATTATACTTTTAACCAATTAATTTTTTTACCTATATAATAAAATTGGATGAAAACGATATTTTGAACTAAAATTTTGTCTTATTAATTATTCATGAAAATATAAATGTTATCAGAAAAAAAACTTCACATAAAGTAAATCTTTATATTTATCACTCAATGAATAATTTAATTTCATCGTATAAAATTTATAAAAGTTTAAAAAATAGCCATAAATTTTGTTCTCCATTATAATGTTTGAAAACTACCTTTTAAAAATATACATATTTTTATGCTTAAAATTTTATTGATTTTTATTTTAAGACTATAAAATTTATTGTATGAAAGTAAAAAAATAATAAAAATCATCAAAAATAATAAATTTATCATTGTTCATTTTCACCAATAAAAGAGTTAGGTGATAACTATAACTTAAAATAATAATATTAACAGTATATTATTGTTCAATATTAATCAGTCTTGCATGAAACATTTGATTCTGAAGAAACTCATTGTTGTGTGTTGTGTACGTTATTGGTGAAAACATCCCTATTATGTTAAAATAACTATATAATTTATAAATAATAATAAATATGAAAAATATTTTTTAGGCTATCACCTGGAATGTTATAAGAGTTCATTGAATGAGTTTATTAGGATGAATTTCAATTTTTATATATAGTTTAATTTTCTATTACATCATTAAAATGAGTATCATGCATATACCTAGTACTCAAAAACATATAAAATGATTGCCCCTTAATAATTTGAACCATTATATTTTTGTTAATGTAATAATGTTATACAATGGCTCTGGGATACTCGATTTGGGGTTATTACAATAATGAAACATTACACAATTAATTGGACGACTGTCTATAAGAACCCATCATAAAATATAAATGATTATGTTCTCCACTAAATCGAATCAATAATAAGGCATACACAAAGAATTATAGATTGAATGAAATTGTTCCATAGTCATATATTATAAAAAACCAGAGGTTATATATTAATAGTTTACATGATGGAGCAGAATAAATAATTGTTTCATATTCATAGGATACAAAATTATCATTGGACATGAAAATTAAGACCATGTAAATTGGATACTTAAAAAAATGTTGAGAGCTAATTTGGTAAATAATTATTTTATGAGAAGTTTTAGTAAGCATGTTAAATATTCTTCAAATAATGTATGATGGTAATAATTAAAATAAAAACATATCTTAATGAAAATGGTATTATATATATAAATAATTTTTTTGTACCATGGATGTTTTAAAACATTTAATTTAGTGGTTATTTAAAAGATTTGAATAATGCAGACATGTTCTTTTTAATTTTTTTAACGAATGAAATTGTTAATGGAAACATAAAACATGTATATCCCCATCATGGAATGGGGAATTACTCTAGGTATATACGTGTGGGATATATAATGAGAATATAAAATAGGTAAATTAGAAAAATAGAGACATTAAGTAAGGTAAAGATAGAGAAAGCATAACCAAATGGAATTGGGTTGGTTTGGATATGTCCATTACCTTAGGGCATGTAATCATTATTCAAATGAGAATAATGTCCTAAATAATAAACATAGATTCATTATTCATTTAATTAAGAAAATTCTTATTCTACATTTTATTTATTATCAATTTATTATTATCTTTTAATACCATTTTAATGATAAATATATCTTCATTTCACTACTCTTATGGTTTTTATTTCATTATTCAAGGTGGGATCACTTTGTTAAATTATTTATGTAATTATAAAATAAAATGAAAACTCTTAAATTAATTTGAATTGGTATTTAGGAAATTATTGGAAATTAAAAGGTCCCATGTATCCCTATATTATGATATATAGAAAATTCTTTTAGTAAAATGTTAAAGTTATTCAGTTAGTTCATCATTATAGTTTTAACAGTCGTCGTGAGAGAGTTATATTTTATTTAACATTATGACTATATAACAAAGAAATTAATGTATAAAAATATATAATATACATATTTATTTCATTTTAAAAATTTATAAGGGAATTTAATCCATTTAAAATTTCATTTGAGGGAAATGAATAATCAGCATCCACAGAGGTGGTGAATCAACATAATATTTATGATATGATCATTTTATGATTTAGAGGATAAGAGAAGAGGATAGATACTAGTTATTATATTATAAATATAATTTTATAGTATACACATAAAAATGTAGTTATTAATTTATGTTAGATGAGAAAAGTGAGTGGATGATAGAAGAAGGGAATAATTAATAAAAGGAAAATTGAAATTATTACATATTAAATGACACCTCCTTAAAATAATAATTATTTCACCTTGAATTGTTCATTAGAGGATATAATGAGGACTAGGATATGTGGGATATGATTGGGAGTTTAAATGTTAAAAAAATATGTAATTATAAAATTTATACAATGTGTGAGGAGATGGTTTGTGAGGGGTAGAACTTTTAAGGTGAGGATAGGGGTGTTTTGAATATTATATTCATTATTTTATAATGCTTTTAAAAGACTATAAATTTTATTGATTCATGTGAATATATAAGTTAAATGGTTTATCTAAGTTATAATTAGTGGGTTCTTACATTCCTAATGTCTCAAAAATCCTTCTATTTGTCTTTTGATATTTAATACTATCTTTTACCATTTTTCAATATTCCCCAAAAGATGGACATGAGCCTTAGCTCGATTGGTGAGGAATTTTTAAGTGCATCCATGAGGCCCTAGGATCAAATCCTGATAGAGGCATATTTTAGTGGTGATGTAGTTGTACTGTAGCAGGTAATGTAGTAATACTGTAGGGGGAACTGTAGTAGGCACTGATTGGAAATGTAGCTGTCAGGACTATTCCCCTTGTTTGGGCCTTCGGGCCACCAATTTGTTCCTCAAGTCCTTCAAGGGCTTCACACCACAAATACCATTAGATCAGTAAGGCTTTCGGGCCACCTCAAGGCCTTCGGGCCACCTTAAGACCTTTAGACCACCTTATGTGCAGATGCTAACCAGACAACCTACAAGTAATACGCTCCAGGAGGAGGATGAAATAGGCATTTCACCATAGCAGAAGATAAACATATTGAAATAATAATAGAGGGTATGGAACCTTCCATTGGTACAAGCCTATGCATGTACAAGAACACCTAGCCAAACATCCATGCAAAGGTGGAGAGGGAATTTCACAATGAAGATGCTATGGAGGAGCAGTTCCAATTTGGTTGTGAGGGTTGTATGTAATGTTTAATGAATACAAGAAAATGAATTCCACTAAGGCCTATGGGAAATGTAATACATACACCAATGGGCCTTGTAAGGGTTCCACATCACCCCTTGAAAGATGGATTATCAAAAATCAATAAAAAATGAAGGTGTTCGGTCCATTAGAGGAGTAATATTCCCAAAAAAATGAACTATTTTATAAAAAAATCACCCTAAATCTTTTATTATTTTTATATCCCTGAAATAAAGTCTATATTATTAAATAATTTTTATACAATTTTGAATTTTAATTTTTAAATAATATCCTCATTTATTCGGCAGATTCCAACATTAATATGATCATAAATTTTATGACCCCAATGAAAATTAATTATAGTATAATAAAATTATATTATAATTATATAAATAAATTATATTAATTTATAAGACCAATTTAGAAAGATATAATTTCTCTTAATTTATTATATTTATTATTTTATTGAAATTAAATAATTTTTTTCAAAAATATATTCATTCAAATTATAATTTTAAAAACATTTATTGAATAGTTACATTGAATAAATATATAATATTTTTATGTTATATTATTATTAAATATAATTTTATAATTCCATTTGTGAGGTTACTATTCTGACAGTGGAACAACTATTCCAAAATGTTTGATTGTTATTCTAACAACCATGTAATTGAGCCAACGGTCAGATTATTGTTATAATGGTCATATAGGTTCCAAAATTTCAAAAAATATCTCATATTCAATTCATTATTTATTTTCTACTATTTTATATCAAGGTTCTATATATTTTTATTTTCATGATTTATATTTTACTAAAATATTATACTTTATTTCTACACATTTGTTCCTGAGAGAGATTATTCTAGTGAACCAAGAATATCCAAATTTATATATTGTAGCTATCTTATTTTATTTTTTTATCCCATTATAATATATTCAATTTTTATTGAAATTATTATTCACTAAAAAAATAAAAATAAAAGAGATATTTTTTTTTGTTTTGTCATGTGGGGCATGTTATTTATACAACATTACTAAATATTATAAAATTAATAAGAAGGATTATTTCATTGATAAAATCATTATTCATTACATTGAGTTTTCAGTTAGCTCTATATAAATGTAGTAAACCACATATAGGATGTGGGATTAATAATGGTGTGATTAGTATGGTGACATGAAATTGCTTTTTGAATGATGTATGGGTTATCTACCAAGGTTACGTGACAATGCGAGAGACATTTAAACTAACTGAAGGCTAGTATGACCAAGATTCCAGATTTATGGTCACGGGTTATGTTTTCCATTATTTTTGATATATTTTGTTGATGTGTATTATTATTTTATACGTGCTTCTTGACAGACGTCAGTAGAATCCTAGAGATTTGTTAGACTATATGATTTGACATTCCTAGAATCCCCTTGATAGGATGGTGGGATGATATGGACTCCCTAGATTCCTATAATTCATTTTGTGTGTTGGGATAACCACCCTTGATTCCTAGAGTTGGGTTAAGGTGCTTAAGGGGTTATGTATTATGGTACATGCACGATCAATTTATTACTTTATTCTATCCTAGTTATAAAAGACTATCATTTTGGAATAAAGCTAAAATAGGTAGGGTAGGGGTTCATGGTGTCATTTTGAGTTCCTGATGACCTGATGTCTAGTTTTTATATTCATATATTTAATTTTTATCGATTCACAATCCTTTATAAACTTATTTCAATTAATATATGGTCCCATTAGTGGTATGTTAATTCGGTATTATCACAAACTACACATTATTCTCTATGTTTTTATAGACTTCATGGTTAGGTATCTATCAAAGATCAAGGTACCTATGAAATACTGTT
Organism: Viscum album; assembly: GCA_963277665.1. NCBI lineage: Eukaryota > Viridiplantae > Streptophyta > Magnoliopsida > Santalales > Viscaceae > Viscum > Viscum album. The sequence goes on along the minus strand of OY728131.1, from coordinate 484,409,926 downwards.
ATGTAAATACTAGTGAAAAATGATAGATTTGGTTATATGACTTAAGTTGGGATCATTTGTAATCTTTACTCTTTTATTATTTCATATATTTTTTTCTTTTATTCATTTATCCATCATTTTTGTTAGGCCCATTTCTGCTATATACGCTTTTATTTTCTATTATAGTTTTTTAAATCATGTTATGATGATGATATAATTAATATTTATTATTCTATTGTTTTATTTTATTTTTATTACACTCTTCTAAATGTTTATGTGAGTTGTTCTACCCTTATATTAAACTGATAGTGATGGAATACTCTCCCCATGGGTCTTTTTGGTTCTCACTACTTGTTGGATTCCTCTTTTGTATTGAGAGATACAAATTTGGTCAAATAAAACATTGGTCCAAACTATATGATTATTTCTATGGATTCACAAAATAGTATAGGGTTGCAATTGTTTTTCTTGGAAAAACTATTTAGGGCTCAGTAGAACAAAAATATGATAGATTGGTATTCTGATAAGGAGATAAGTTATATTGTACCCAACACTTGTGTAGTTGATTTCCATGTTTCTAGGGAAGTGGGAATAGTTTTATTGATTGTGTTGTTATAGTTTCATGATATCCATTGGAATTATTTTTTAGTTACATTTTATTAGATTTTCAATTATCCCAATTGACATGATTATATAAGTTCATGAATCATATAATGACATATCATTATCATGTCATATGTTTTATTTCTTATGATTGATATGAATAAATGAATTTAATGTTATATGTCATATATTAACTATTTTCTCAAATATATCATTGGTTAACATTAATTTACATATATAGGGTATGATTATTGAATATATATATATATGGTTTTGACTAATGTGTAGGGACCATTATGTGGGATTTTTCATTTCATAGGTTCTAAGGGGTTTTCCCTAAATTCATTTGATAAATTTAGGATTTGATCATAGGATCATCATATCTCTATATGTGTTCATGTCATTCTATTAATATATTATGGATTTAAATATTTGATCCACTAATACAGTTTCTCTCTATATGTTCTACAATTTCAGACAATTAATTCTAAAAAATATACCATGGTGTCACTGTGGTATCTTGGTGAAAATGTTTCTAAAGGTGGTAATGATATTATTATTCCTCTATATTTTCAAGAGGGTCAGGATGTAAATTCAACTAATGATTTTCTTATATATATGGTTGAATAACATATTTAGCTATGTGTCTTATTTATTGTTATAATGGGAGGGTTATGTTCCAATCTTGGATGAATAATAATATTTTTTTATTCATGACACATTCAATTATAACATCCTAAAAAATATAGGGAATGGGAGGTCCATAGGATGTTCAAAAAATTGATTTTAATTATTGAAGGGGTCATTGACATTGGAGAGACAACTACTAATCCATATTTAATGTTTGTAGTATTTATTCCATAGATACTGGCGAGGAGGTTCTAAGGTTTGATGTTCTAGGATTGAATACATGAGTGTCCAACATTTCTATATTTTCTGATTTGTTTTAGAGGATTTATTTTTGAAAATATTGAGGTTAGATCAAACTCAGGCCTTTGTGGAACTCTATTAGTTGAAAACATAAGTGGATGGGTATGAAAAAAATTTTGGGGGCTGGTTACTTTATTCTTCAATGTTGTCTTGTAATGATCCTCAAAAGACTATAATTTTTGAGATATTTGTTTATCTAGATGTGAAGAGATAGGTAAAACCATGTAACCTGACCATATATTCATATGTTTTCTGAAAGATACGTTTTCTAGATAATAACATAGCATATGATATTGTATTCAGGTTCCACCCTCCTTCTATGGAGTCTTTTTAGGTTTCACTATGGAATATTATAAATTTTATTGGAAGAGGAGAACATATGTGATGGTCTAGGAGGATGAAAATTATTGAGGATTGTCTAAGGGTTCATCTCTAATAGTTTTAGGAGGGAATCACCCCTTATTATTAAATTGTGGGAAACAATGTAATTACTATAATGTGTGTACTATCTATCCAATAGAATGAAATTCCAATTACAATATGAGAGAATTAGGTGATATTTTCTCAAGGATTTCCTAGTTATGTGTTGGAATTGTTATAAAGAGGAATCATGCTTTGAGGGACATTTTGGGTGGACCCATTTAACTAGAAGGGATTCATCAATAGGTTCTCCCATGAATCATGTTAATGTTTTCATAAGCATCTATTATAGGCACCACCAGCTTCAATTCCTCATGTGAGTCGTGGATCATGGTAATAGTGTTCTAGATCTATGGTTTCTAGGTAGTACATGTTGAATCAGATTCTATATGAAAGTGTAAAGGGTCCTTAAAATGTTAAATTTACAATTTTGATTTTTTTTATGTTTCCAACAATTTTTTATGTGTAATAATCTCACATTTTGATTTCTATCTACGTTTTAAATTATATAGAGTTTCCAGTGAGGTCCCACCAATTTTTTATCTATTGATTAATCTACATGGAAAATGGTAGTTGATATGAAGATATTCCTAGAGTGCATTTTAGTGGATGAAGGATACATTTATCTATGAGTTTTTTTATTTTAGTAATGACTAGTTTTTATATCATGTTTTTTAGGGATTGTTTAATTTTATTTTGAAATTTCATTGATTATTGTCTGGTATAAGTGGATTTTAACACCCCAAATATATAGGATTACATTCTTACTAAATATTAGAACCTAGAGTAGGAAAAATATGGAGGATACAATAAAAATATTTCGGCCATCACGTTAGAAGTGGTGGGTATGGATCACATAGAATATCTTAAAATAATTCAATCCATGTTTCTACTAGTGGTGGATTAATACTATAAAATATATTGGGATGATTTATTAGGAATCCGACAAAATGGGGAGATAAATTTTTAGTTTGAAACTATATTGGGTTAACAATATATATCAGCTCCACCTTATCATATGGTGTTAGTTGAGTTGATACAACTTAAGGTGTAGCATGATGACCTAAATTTGAAGGGATTTATTCCCACAATAATTCATCGTTGTGGTGGTTTGGAATTTTTTTTCTAAGAATTATGATGGATTATAATGACTACGAATGGATTATCTAATGTTTAATCAATTAATGGTGATGAAAAATTGGCAACTTCCTAGGATTTATGATTGAGTTGGAATGTCTAAGTGAGAACATTGGTTCTCTAAGGGTAATCCATGATTGGGATATCATAATCTATGGGTTAAGGCTAAATATACACCAATATTATATTTTAGGAGTAAGTATGGGTCGTATAAGTATCTCCTGATTCCATTCATTCTGAAAAATACACAGAATTTTTCCATGGATATCATGATATATTTTTTTATCCCTTACGTAGACACTTTCAATGAGGTATTAATTGAAAATATCCAACTCTATTTGTATACCCCCAAGTATCATTCTAGGAAACTGAATATCTTATTGAAAAAAATTTAAGGGCATCATATTTTTGTATGGTTATTGAAGATTCATTTATGGATCCTAAAGATAAGTTTCCTTAGGTATGTGGTTTTTGAGGTGGGAAAATATTCTGAATAAGACAAGGTGGGTGAATTTATGTCATCTCCTAACAAAAGGAATTTATTTTAAAAAAAATCATCAAGTATCATAGGTATTAAATTTTATTCATCTTGAAATTTTACCACTTGAAATCACCCATGATTGAGATAATTATAAAGAGAGAGAAATACATATGGTTAGATTTGTGAATGGGGGATTTATAAGAGATAAATCGAATATTGAATCCACACATATTTTGATTCTTCCATGAATTTTAATTAGTTATGGAATCTAATTTGATGAATAAATAGTTTTTTATGTTTTTTTCATATAGGTATACCACATAGCTACTTATGAGTCTCATCATCTATGACCCCAAATTGAAACTAACCCACTCACGACTTAGAGTCATCTATTACATTTGACCCCATGATGTGTTTTTACCATTATGTCTCTAGTGAGAGGATTTTTATCTGCATTGACAAAAAAACATCTGAATACATATTTTTTTATCAATACGTGAACCTATGATAGTGAAATTGTGTTGTGTATTGATATATTTTTGAATTAATTATGGAATGTTATCCTAAGTAGGAGAATGTGGATATAGATTTCCTCAATTGGAAATCAGAGGGACTAGGGTAACATAAATTATAGGAAGAGTGTAATATCATGATCTTACTAGTATAATTGTATGTGGGAATTTCATATATTCTATGGGCGGTGGTGTGTTCTAATATTGACATTTCCATCTTTGTTAGTGTGTCTAGTAAACTCCCATATAAAATGTAATTCATCATATTTGGGGAAGAGAGATGTATTGGTAGGAGATTATTATCTTAAAGGATGCTCTTGGGATAATTAATATATTCTATATGTTCATGAAAGCTTATGGATCCTATGTATAATAGAGATTAATTAATGAATGAATCTCACACATCGTTGTGGGTGGTACATTAGCTGTTTGAAAATATATTTCATGATATGAAACTTTATTTATAGTGGTGGTGAATAATGAATTATATAGTATGATTTATGGAATTTTTTCTTACTTATTAAAGGGTAATGTTAGAAAATCCTGGGACAATTGTGATTCTTTATTCTCTTATATTTCTAGTAAATTCATATAATGAGGTGATGATTGACATCATCATGGGACTACCCTAGACTCGATGGTGTTGAGAAGAAATTTGGTTTGTAGTCAACTAAAGGAATTTTATTCAAACTTATAACTAAATTCAGTGACTTAGTATATGGATGAGTTGGGTATGAATTAAATATGTATGTTTTTTTGGTTTCATGATGTGCCTACTAGTATCCTATCAGAAATAGTTATGTGTTTGACTTCAAGATTTTGGGAATGTTTTACAGAAGGCTTTGGAGTCACATCTAAATATCATCACATCATGTCACCTACATAAAAAATAATATTATAAGGGAATAATCTATATTAATGTGTAAATTATTATTTATTGGGAGATTTATTTTTAGGGTCATGGGATGACCATATATACTTGTGACAGATTGAAAATAATAAATGCTTTAGTATTCAATATGGGTGGATAATTTTTTTTGATATTTATTATTGATAATGTCATACATTATGTTTTCATGAAGTGGTTGACTCAGAAATGATTAGCATGTTTAAATATTTGTGAAATGTGAGTGTGTGTATTTGATACAAAAGTGTTTTGTTACACTTTAGATTACACATCGTTCATATTCCAACTGAATTTGGGGACCCTGAGAGCTCATAATGGGTGACCAAGTATAACATCATATGTATTTATAGAATAATATTTTTCAATAATATTTATGAATTAGATATAAATTTTATATTAAAATGACACTTTTTTCGACGGTGTACTCACCATGCAACAACGGGTGTCTTCGAATATGACATTGTACAGAACAATAAGTTATACTGAGAAATAGTACAATAATATTATCATTATTTAAAATGGTAGTTAGTGCCTAAATTTTGTATTTGAGGAAATGATGAAAAATAAGTAAAATATTATTAATAATATATTTGAAATTTTTTACATTTATACATTACATTTTAGTGTCTTAAAATGAGAATGAATTCAATTCTAAGCACATAATACTCTAGTATTTTTAAAAGTTCATTTTACCACCTTATGATGTCGAATCATTTTTAAAAATAGTTTCTTTTCAATTTTATATGATCTATTTGAAAAAATAAATTTCATTTCTGGAAGTGGGACATCAAAATTTCCCTTGGATGAAATTTTGGTATTTTTCTGATAAAATTCAAATTTCAATAAATATTTAATAATACTGCATTTTATTTCAAAAATGAATTTTCTTCTAATTTATTTGTATAGTTATGTTGTCATTTTCATTATTTTTTAAGGTTTAATTGTATTATTTTGTATTATTTAATGAAATTTTGGTAATTGGTTGTAATTTTACCGTTATATTGTATAGAAACACATGTCAATCGTTTGATAGTTCTTTTCTTAAAACCCCACCTTTTGGTTTTGACAATGAGAATTAATTTTAAATAAATTACTAAAACTAAAATGTTTTGAATTTGGAAAACTAGATTCCATTTTCTTGAATTACAAGGTCCATATTATAAAAATATGTACCATTAATTTTTGGACATTATTAATAGTATCCTCAATAATTATTTTTATATACCACATTTAAAGGGTAAAAAAGTAAATAAATGTAATACTAATATTATAATAATATAAAACTACACTAAAATGTGTCCAAATATTATTAGATGATTCATGGGAGTCCAAAACAATCCATATTCATAACTATTGGTATTTATGCGCCACTTGGGTGTGATATTTCCATGTTATAATAATTAATTTAATGTGAAGTTAAATATAACATAAACCTCTATCATTTTAGTAAAAAAAATTAATATAGTTTAATATAACTGATCTATTTTACAATAAATGGTACTTATAAATATAAAAATATTTTCTACATCATGGTATTTAATTTTTAATTTTTAAACATTAAATAAATAAATTTATTTATGACACAACGATGATGTAGTGATTTTCTTTATTAAGGAATGATTCAAATAAATGATATTATAAATATTAAAATAAATGAAATTTAAAAATTTTGGGTCCATAATATAATTTTATGGACTATTATGACATGTAATCTTGGATTTTCTGTTGTTTTTTTAATTAATCATTTTTTATTACTTTAACGAAAATCAATTATTAAATAGTGTCAAAATTGGAAAAAATGAGTTTTTTTAAAACAAATTTTATTTTATTAAATGATATAATAGTCCTAAAAATATATGATTTGGAAAAATGAAATATATAATGATAAAAATTTAATTTATTATATAATTGAGGTTATATTTTCATTTTATAGTAACTATATTAACCATATAATATAAAAATACAAGAAGACATGGTAAGAGTTAACTTATTTAACTAAGGGTTAATGCCACAATATAAGGTTACATTTGTGACATAAACATGCTTAAAACCAATTGGTTGAGATGAGTTTGACCCATCCTCATCATATACTCTAAATATATAACTTTTAAGTGATTATAATTCGACAATCAATTTACTATATAATAATATTTCAATACATTTCTGAACTGCCCATCCTCTCTCTTATAAAAAACAACAATATATACCAACCTACTCACGCCTTTCAATCCCCTTATCATATCCAAAATCATATAAGATAATCTAAAAAAACCCTGTCTTTCTCTTAGAATACTAACATTATGCAGAAGGAAAATTAATAAATCATTTTTCTCAAATCAAAAGGACTTACCAGATTTTGAGGTAATATCTTCCCTCAAGCTCCTTTCCTTTACTTTCCTTCTACAATCACCTAACCAATTTTTATTTCATGTTTTTATAAAAACACTAGTATCATAAATATACTAGGATGTTGTTATGCTAATTTTTTGAACTAAAATTACACAAACCTCTATTTAATGAATATAGAAGATATTGTTTCTTTGTACAGTGAACTACTACCGCACGAAACGTTGATTGTTCAACATTCTTCAATGATCTATAATGGTGGCCATTATGATGGTACTTTATTTATATATGATATATATTATATTTATATTTTTACTATTATTTTTTAATTTTTATGTTCAACATTCTATTATGCTTTCCATAATGTGTAAATAAAATAAATTAATTTGAGGAAGTGTGGACTACTGCCCCTAAAAGTGGTAATACTCATTCATGCCATACATAAAATGTATAAAGGATGGAGTTAATGAAATAATGTAACATATATAACATATATATTATATTTTACTTATAATATACCTATGTATCATTTAATTTTCATTCCTTTATCTAAAAAATAACTGAATGTAGTGTTCATCCGTACGTGCGACCTACCATCTCCATGAACACTACATTTCATTTTTTATCTCTAAATGTTATATACACTTATAAATACATAAATATTCATTATATATGATATTTAAATAATGAATAACATTCTTGAGATAATGGAAATATGACCACATTGAAATGTTTTATGAAAAAAATTTCATATTTGACTCCAGTATCGAACATCGATGAATCATCCGATATGAAATCAAATAATAAACTAAAATTTATAACATGGTAATAAGTGATATAAATTTAATGATAAACATGAATTTTTTTTGATAAATTATAAATTAACTAAAATTTATTATTCTTTAAATGAAATAACAATAAAGACATGACAAACTCATGGTAAGAGACTTTGTCTCAATATCCATTCATTGAGGATTACTTTGATAATATACATCACATTTTTTATACTGTGTATAATAAACCCCTTGGATTTTTCATTCATATGTAATATTTTTTATATGGATCATTTTAGTAAATAAAAAAAAGTAATTTTGTCATCCTATGTGGTGACAATGACTTCTTTGCCGCCATGACCATTATTTGGTATTTGGATTTCTCTACTAGTTGTAATGTTTTTAAAAAGGAAAGTAAATACCTTATTCCTTTTTAGGTATTTTGGTATAGAAAATGGTTTTTAGAATGGATTAATTATATGATAATATTGAACTGACATATTATTATTGTAATGTGGAAATATTATTTTTCCTTTATTCTTATTCATGTGTTAGGATTATGCTATGGTTTTCGGGCATTGATTATGTATACGGGTGGTTCTGTGATAAACTGAGGGTGAGTGGGCCCGTAAGGGATCTCCCATGCATTGGATAATGTGAAAGAGGTAAAAATTAAGGTTTCTCATAAGAGATTAAAGGAATATACTATGATAGGTATTCCAAACGTAACCATGAAGGGTACTCTATAAGTAGATGTGAAGTCTACAATGTCTGTATGATATGGATTCCATAAGTTAGGTTTATGATTTATGATTTCTATGATCTTTTAATAATTAATATTAATTCTTGTGTTTATAAATATTCATGGACTAATGTTTTCTATCCTTATTTTATCCCTTGGTTTTTATGTGTATCCCATGTTTTTAAAATGATTTCACAGGGTTTATAGATGAATAAGAGAATGAAATAAGTCAAGGAAGATTTTTTTTTAGAAAAGAAATCATGTTTTATATATAAAACGGTTTACTTTGGTAGAAAAAATTGATAACGTTTTAGTAGTATCCATTTGTATAATTATGGGATGATCTGAATTATTAATGGGCTAATTATTTAAAACATGAAACCTAAAAATATCTTCAATGCAAATTCTAAATTCAACTCTAAATTATGTACTATTTATGGCTAGGGCCATATAGTAGGTATCAAGGGTCGGTTTAAAGAAAATTAAGGGTTAGAATATTGTTAATAGAATATCCAAAAAATTATTTAACTATACGGTCAAATTGAAATAGAATTTTAAGATAATTGTGTTTCTTCATCTATGATATGTCTATTCAGAATGGTTTTCCATTATGGAAACAAGAAAGTTTTACTAGGATAACATCTAGAGGAAAATATCTTTCAAAATCAGTAACCTAAGATGGTCGAAATCGGAACTGATCAGTTTGGTGTAGTGATGGAATAGTTGACTCAGGCGATAAATGGAGATGGTATCCATGTGTGATATATTCCATATCAACCATATAAGAACATTTTGGTAGTATAGAATATCATGAGGAAACATCTGCCATCATTCATATGATTATCTGAACCTTTGATAGCTTAATAGTGGATTAAATCCCTATAAATTATTTTTAATATCATGAGGTGTTCAGAAAATCAAATGGTTAGTCTTACTATTTACCATTTTGAAGGTGGACCTGATAAGTGGTGGCCGATGGAATAGAATATAGAGGATAATGAGGAGAATTATTCTATTTTTTGGGATGAATTCAAAGGTATGATTTTGAGAACTATTTTCCTATGGCAGTGCGACTTAGGATGGAAAACAATCCGTGGAATTGAGGTAGGTGGGTGACTTATTGGCTGCTAGTGGAGAAAAATTCTTTATGCTAGCAATGTATGCTCTAAATTGCATACATGATCATGATTGTAAAATAGATATTTTTTACGTAGGATTAAATCAAATGTATATAAAGAAATCAGATTCTCATGAGTAAAAAAGTAATAAAAATCATGTTCTATGTGCGGAGAAGGTGGAAATAGAGTTTTTTAATGCTCAATTTTTCTTTAAGAACAAATAGAATAAGATTTCAAGAGGGAATACCATATGGAATCATTATTCAAAAAATTATGATGGTAAGAAAATTAAATATATAATTTGTGAAAAATGTAAAAAAAATCACATAGGGAAATGCCTTTTGAATTTTGGTATGTTCTTCCAGGGTTGTAAAATGGGGAATAAGGCTTGTAACTACACTGAAAAATATATTGGTAAGACAAAATACGGTATACAGTCAGTGAAATGTTTAAAATGTAATGAGATGGGTCATTATACGAATGAATGTCTGGTGATGATTTTGAGTGATAGAAAGCAACCAGAAAATAAGAATAATAGTGTGGTGAAATCATTTTCAACTTCTTCAGTAGACATTGGGCCATCAATTTAAGTGGTATTAAGTTCATTTTTTTTTTCAGTTTATGATAACGTGTTGTTTGATTTTTGGTCGACAAAATCATTATTTTCTGAGAAATTTCTAGTAAATTTATAATTCCATCTCAATAAATGAATCCAGAACTTAGGAAAAAAACACATGGGGGAAATGTTATGACAAAAAGAAATTATAATATTCCTCTTTTCATTCTCTGTGGAAAGAATCTCCCTACAAACCATATTGGTTTTCTTCTAGTAGAGTTTTATGTTATTTTTGTTATGGATAGGCATTCTATTTACCATGCTATTACTGAATGTAGAGATAAATATGTTACTTTTGAGAAATACATTCATTTTTTGTACACATTAAACCCTTACCATTTCTAATATATGAACAATATAAGAAACTAGTAAAATATGGAAATTAATTTTTCCTTGAAGATATGTTGAAAATAAAGGAACTATTAATATTATTGATTTATTAGTAGTAAATTAGTAACATTATATTTTTCTTGATTATTTTATTTGAATTATACATTATGGGGAAGTTGATTTAACTATTTACTTGGTTCTCGATGGTAATCCAATTTCAAAATCCCCATACAGAATGGATCAAATTGGGCCTTTAGAGTTAATGAATTAATTACATGAGTTTTTAGATAAAAGGTTCATTCAATCTAGAACATCATCATAGGGTGATCCTATCTTTTTTGATAAAAATAAAGATAGTTTAATGAGACTCTTCATTGATTATAGAGCCTTGAATAACATCACCCTTATGAAAAGTATCCTTTTCCTCATACCGATGATTTGTTTTAACAGCTAGGGGGGTGCTCTGAATTTTTCAAAGCCTAACTTGAGGTAATTGTACATATAGTTGAATGTAGAGGAATTAGTCATTCCAAAGACCGTGTTTTGTATTAGATATAGAAATTATGAATTTTTAGGTATATCGTTTGTGTTAAAAAATGCACCTTTTGTATTCATGGATCTTATGAATAGAATATTCCATGAGATCTTGGATGAGTTTTTAGTTTTTTTATTGATTATATTTTTATATATTCTAAAAGAAGAGAGGATCATCAAAGTAATTTCATGGTTTTCTTAATAAAAATAAATGAAAAGAAAATTTATGGGAAATTTAAAATGTGTGATTTTCGGTTATAACAAATTTCATTCCTTTGTCACATTGTTTCTAAACATGGCATAACTATTGATCCTTCTAAAGAAAAAGTTTTCGGAGAATGGACAAGACCCAAAAATATAACCATGATTCATTTTTTTATTGGTTTATATGGTTTATTATATGGGGTTGATGAAAATTTAACATGGTTATCTAGCCTAATATCTATATAAACTTAAAATGATTTTATTTTTATTTGGAAAAAATAATGTGATGATTGTTTTCAAGAATTGAAAAGAAGAATGGTGAATAATGTTGTTTTGGAACTTCCCTTTAGAAATGGTAAATTTTATATCTATATTAATACTTCATTGAAAGGACTTGGATGTTTCCTAATGAAGAATGATTAGGTAATCGCTAATGCTTTACGTTTGTTGAAAACATAGGAAATAAATTACCCTAAACATTATTTGGAATTAGTTGCTGTTGTTTTTTCTTCAAAAATTTGGAGGAATAATATGTCAGGAATAAAATTTGAAATATAGAGTGAACCTAAATGTTTGAAGTATATATTTACTCAGAAATAATTGGACATGAGATAGAGAATATGGGTGTAATTAATCATGTATTATGAGTGGGTGATTCATTACCATCTTAGAAATGAAAAAAATTGGTTGATGCTCTCAGTTAGAAATATAATGGTACGTTAACCTTGTAATGTTTGGAACATATCCATTTGATTAAAAATTTAATGAAATTTATAAAGGATGTTGTCTAAGAAGTAAATTTCTCTTTTTTGTTTCAGGTTTCAGTGCAATATTATCTATCACATAGAATTAAGCATGCACGGAAGGAAGATAGTGAGTTGCAGAAAAAGGTATAGTTAGTTTAGAATGATATTTTACATGAATTTAAAATGAATAAATATTGTGTTTTAATGTCTGGAAAAGGTTAATGTCTTCTTTTTGATTAAAATTTGGTGTATGTGTTGTTAGGTTAAGCTCATAGTTATCGGTTTTTAGTTCATCCCAACAGTACTAATATGTATGGAGATCTTTAAGAGTATTACTGGTGGGGTGGAATCAAAAGATATATTGTTAAATTTACTATGAAGTTTTTGACTAGTCAACATGTTAATGTAGAAAGGTAGTTACCGAAAGGGATTCTTCATCATTTTCTAGTACCAGTGTTTATATGGGAAAATTTATCCGTGGATTTCATAGTGGGATTACAAATGAATTATCAATGTAACAATTCCATTTGGGTTATTGTTGATATATTTACTATATATTTTCATTTTCTTCCTATTCAAGATACATTATATCTATATAAACATTATCAATTGTTTATTAAAGAGATAGGGTGGTTACATGGGGTTACCCTCTCCCTTGTATCATATCGTGATCCTAAGTTCACTTATAACTTTTGGAAAGGCCTTCAGAAGTCATTGGGAACATAATTAAATTTTCGTACAGCCTTTGATACTCAATTATATGGGAATTTAGAATAAAAAATTTAGATCTTGGAGGATATGTTGTATACTTGTTCAATGGATTACCAAGGAATTTGGTATTGACATCCTTCGTTGGTTACGTTTCTATATAATAACAGTTTCCATTCCATTATTTAGATGGCACCATTTGAGGCATTATTTATAAATCAGTGTCAGACTCCATCATTTTGGGTTAAGGTTGGTTAAAAGAAATTTATGGGACACAAATTGGTAGATGAGACGGAAAAATTATTAATTCATTCATATGTACATGAGAAGAGGTCAGAGTAGGTAGAATGGTAATGCAGATAACCTGAGGAAGTATCTTTCTTTCAAGGTAGGTGATCATGTTTTTCCCAGTGTTTTATGTGGTAAAGTGTGATGTGTTTTGGTAATAATGGAATGGTGAGTATGCTATTAATTAGACCCTTTGAAATTCAGGTGAAATTTGGAGCAGTTTCCTCCATAGTAGATTTACCTCCATGTTTATCCTAGGTACACTATGTTTTTCATGTTTTAGTATTGAGAAAATGTTTTTCGAATCCATCAGTTGTTTTGAGTCAATCGGTAGTTTAGTTGGAAGAGAATCATTCCTATGAGGAACAACCAATATATATTATTGACCATAGAGAGAAAGTGTAATAGGAAAAATTATTTTATCAGGTAATGGTTTTGTAGAAAAAAACATATGGTTTAAGAAACAACATGGTACTTTGAAAATGCAATGAGGGACAAATACCCCAACATATTTTAAAAGTAAATAAAATTTCATGGATGTAATCTCCCAAATGGGGAAGGATGTGACATCCCATGTATTTATAGAATAATAATTTTCTAGAAATATTTATGAATAAGATATTTTTTTACATTAAGGGGATTCTTTTTCTGATGGAATACTCAAAAAACAATAATGAGTTCCTCCAAAATATTACATTGATGCAACTCTGAGTTATACCGAAAAACAATAAAATAATATTATTATTATTTTAGATGGTAGTTAACAAAAATTTGATGTATTGGAAGGTATGAAAAAATAGTTATAATGTGACAACACATGTTTTTTTAATTGTTTTTTTAATTATCCAAAAAATAGTGTCTTAAAATGAAAATGAATCCAATTTTAAGCATAAAATACTCTAAAATTTTTAAAAGGTCAGTTTACATCCATTTGATGGAGAACCATTTTTGAATTTTTTTTATTAATTTTTATTTTTTCTATTTGAGAAAATAAACATATTATTTGGAAGTGGTATATCAGAATTCTCTTGGTTGAAATTTTGGTATTTTTCAAATGAAATTCATATTTTAATGAATAGTGAAAAATAATTTATTTTAATTCAAAACTGCATTTTCATATAATTTATTTATATAGTTTTTTTTCATTTTAAATGGATCTAATGTGTCATTAGAGTGTGTTTTTATCGTTTAATCCAATTTTGGTCATTGGATGTAATTTCACATTTAAATTGGGCATAAACAGATGTCAATGTTTTAATAGTTTTAACTTCTAATAACCCTGCTTTGTTGTTTTGACAAAGAGAATTAATTTTAAATTAATTACATCAACATTTATGTTTCAATTTGAAACAAATTGATTACCTATTTCGAATCATAAGGTATGAATTATTTAAATATGTACTTTTTATTTTTGGTCATTATGAATATTGGCTTCAATAAATTTTTTTATTTACCACTGTCAAAGGGTAAATTAGGTAAGTAAGGGTAAAAATAATATTATAATAATATAAAACAACCCTAACATGTGTGCTAATCATATTGTATGAGTCATGGGTGACCAAAAAAATCCAAGGGCGAAACTATGGGCACTTGGGAGCCACTTGGGTGGGATTATGACATGTTATAATAATTAATTTAAAGTAAAGAGAAATATAACATAAACATGTATCTTTTTACTATAACAATTTTAACTTATTTTTATATAACTGATCTCATTGACTATAAATATTCATTAGAAAGAAAAAATATATTTAATACATCATGGTATTTTATTTATAATTTTTATACATTATATACATAAATTTATTTATGAAATAATTATGATGAAATGATTACCTTATTAATGAAAGATTCAAATAAATGATTCTATAAATATTAAAATAAATGTAATTTTAAAATTTTTGTTGGGAAAAAATACCTCAAGGAAAAATTGTAGCATTTTTGGGTTGGTTTGGTTTGTTGAACAATATGGTTTTCATGGAAAATTGTCATGTTCTATAGAGGTTGTTGACAATCCATGTTGATAAAGAACCAAGACAACGAAATTGATGATCTGGAGGTTATGCAGAAGAACTGATACAAAGTGGGGTTGTTTTATAGTGTTTTCCAAATTTTTGGGGACCAAAATTTGGGATTTGGTGAGCATCGTGAAAATTTTATTTTCTTAAATATCTAATCAAAATATGGAAAAGGAATGATTTTTTCAATGATGGGTTTCATGAATTGTATCTCACAAATACCTAAAATTTTTTGAAGGTGAGCTATGTGATTACAATCATGTTTTCAGACATCAAAGGGGAAGAGCATTATGAGGGATCATTGTGGCGGCAACACAAAGGAATTTACAGAATGCTATGCAACTATGAAAAGATCTTCGATCCAAAAATTAATGTAGTTCTTCATGATATAGATATAATTTTATTTGAAATTTCGATGCATTGCGATTTGAGCTGATGTGATGGTGACATTTGTGGTGAAGGTTCTGGAGTTTGTGGAATTGTCTATAAATAGATCTCAACCTCTTTTAAAATGCATAGAGTTTTTAAATAAATCATATGTTTCTCCAAATGGGAAAGATTTTTTTAAAGAAAATTCACTAAGGAGCTTCACAATGGATCTTCTCTGAGGAGATTCATGAAGGATCCTTGGAGCATCTTGTTTGAGCTATGTAAAATTGGGTGCTTCGTAAGGGAGATTCGCAGTGCCTTATTTGAGCTCTGCGAAACTAGGAGCATCAAAAGGGAGCTTTGTAATGGAGTTTCTCAACAGATCTTCACAATATAGATTCACAATGAATATTTGCAAAGGCTGGTTTGTGCTTTCCATAATTGGGATCTTTTTGAAGTAGTGAGCATTGCAAAGGTAGTTCAAAGGATATTTCCCAGCGTTCTGTGGAAAAGTTGTATTAAATAGTGGATGAAATTTGGAATTCAATATAGAATCTATATACAGTGGAGGAGGAATTCCTTTGTGAAAAAAAGGACCTAAAATTCTTTTAATGGTGAGGGGATCCATTCCAGAGTAGTGAGGAAAAGAAAGGATGAAGGTGATCCATTCTATTAGCAATGTGCTATAGAGAGAGAAATAGGGAGTGACACTTGGTAAATTAGTGTTTTTAACCTAAATATTGTGAAGGAAGTGAGCCTTGGAATAGAAGTGATCAACCCTAACAATGTAAATTGGCAGTGAGATTTAGTGGATTTGGTACATTTGCACATTTTCATTGTATGCTTCTTGGACGTAGCCCAATGAGGGTGAACCAAGTAAAAATATATCTGTCTACCTACTTGAATTCCTCTATTGCATTCAAATCATTATCATAAGCTAAAAATGGAAGATTAATATCATTGTTAACACATTAGTGAAAACAAAGTAACCCGTATAATATTGAGGTCATGATTAAGTGGGGTAGAAAGAAAAAGTTGGATGTGAATATTGATACCCTTATTCACCCCCCTCTCAAGGTATGTAGGACCCTTTTAGACATAACAATTAGTATCAGAGTGAAGGTTTCATTTATCATATTTGTTTTCTTAAACATGGTTCAGTCGATTTCTCAAGTTAAATATTCAGTCTTCTCTTTTCATATTGTGCCATGGAGAAGGGAATAAGATCAAAGAAGAAGAAACCTTGGAAAATTCCACAATGTGGAGGTGCCAATGAAAATAATGTGATTTAGTTAATGAAATAATTTAATGAATAGAAGAATTGTTTGGATGAATCATATAGTGAAAAAATGTACTCATTAAATGATGCTGAGGGAATGAATGAAGAACCTGATATTCCAAGTTATGATGGAAGTACTAATGATGAAGAAAATACAATAACTATACAAGTTGAAATTGCATATGAGACAAAGTAATTGAATAATAAATTGGATTAAGAAATTAAATGTAAAGATATCAAGATTCATGTACTTGAAATTGAGGTCAACAAGATAATACTATTAAATAAATGAATTTTTGACATGGATACTGATCTGAGGGAGAAGAATGCTTCCCAAGATGTTGAACTGAAAAATTAGTATATAAAGAGAGAAATTCTCAAAGATAATGATAAGGTAAAGAATCATAACTCATATGAAATTCATAATTTGAAAGTGACAAATAATGATCTTGATACAATTTTATCTAAACTAGTTCATAAAAATCAAAGGCAACAATAAGAGAATGCATTCTGTTCAGATTTAGTTGCTCGGAAAAAATTTAATGTAAAGGAGAAATGTTTCATGGTGGATAATCTCACACATGAACTGAAAGATGATATATGTAGGTGGAAGGATCTCAATAAAGAACTAAATTATCAAATTGAATCAATGTATATGAATATTCAACAACTGGTTGAAGATCTTTAATTAGAAATTAAATAAGAAAAGAACTATAGCACCAAAAGAAATCCCATGTTAAAGGACGCATTCCACATAATATTTTACTATCATTGGTCTACTAATGATGAAATGAAAGGAAAATATGCTATTTTGAAGAGAAAAAATAACATATTTTCTCATATCAAATTCTATATAGTGTAGGAAAAAATGGAATTGGATTTGATAAATCCTCTCCCATGCATGACAGGAAGAGAGCTGTGAATAGTTTAGAAGTAGAAACATTCCTACACTTTCTAAAGACAGGCCTAAAAAGTCTTTTATAGAAGATAATAATATCATGTGCCATTTCTGTGGGATTCATGGTCATACATCATGATTTTTTTCATAGGATCAAGAAAACATTTCGTACAATGAATATATATATTTTTTTACAACTAGGAAAATTAAGAAGCATCATGGGAAATCAACAATAAGGGACTCATAAAAGATATTATCCATGAAGTGCTTCTATTGTGGGAGAATATGACACATTATGAGTATGTTTTTGGAAGTTAAAAGCTCAATGTTAGAAAGATAACTCAAATTACATAAAAAATAGAAAATAATTAAATGAGGCATGCCTTCAATTCAAGATGTTTTATATGTTATAATAATGGAAATTTGTCCAGACATTGGAACAATAAGAAATTGGAGAAGGAAAATAAACCCAGAAGGATATCCTTAGGATATAAAATGTTTAACTAAAAATAATATACTGTAATAAAACATGGTGATCTGTAAAATAGGTATAGAACATCAAGAGAATCATAAGGATATCAACAAAATGTCTATCAATCACCACCACTATTACACACACAAAAACTCACTTGGAATGGATGTGGACAATCCGAGAATAAAAATAGAGGATATTACCCATGTGTTATTATGATTAATATAATTTTAGTGGAAGACTCAACACTAATAAGAAGAGGATGTGGGACTCGAACAATTTTTAATGGAAATATGAAAAAATAATGTCCTGGAAAATTCTCATGGCATGACACGTAGTGGGATGTGATGAAAATGGAAATATCTCATCAATGGTGGAATAAGAAATAGTATATGATCAGTGGAGAGATTCATGATCGGAAAAATAATAATGAAAAATCGAATATTGGGGGAGCATAAAATAAATAAATTTCAACTAATGGGAGTAATTCCAAAAATGTGAAAAAGCCAAGCATCTAGAATCTAAATATCAGAATAAGACTCAGTATGTGGGTAAATAATTCCTAGTCATATGGCCACAATAGTTAATGTTTTCTAGGTAGTTGGTGGAGGTAAAAAAAGAGTATGGTGCTTTGAAAAAAATATTCGAAGGGTTGACCCACCAAGATCAACCACAATCATCTTCCTATGGATTCCATAAGAGACCCTCTCCCTAAGTTTATATATTCTACTAACTGATGTGTAGTTGTTTCATGTTTTTAGGTAGACACAATTTAAGGGGAATTCATCTCAAAATATTCAAGGTGGTTAAGTTATGTTCTTGGAAATATCAAATGATTCATATCATTTATTAGATATGAAGTTGAGAGGAATTAATTGTGTATAACGGAAAATAATGGTTTTATTTACATTATTGATTATCTCCCACATTTAGTTCCAACTCTGTAGACATATAGTTATTATTTATGGCTCATTGATAATTAGTTAATACACTCAATAATTATATCATTGATGTAATTGAGCTAGAGATGTTTCTCCCACTTTTATTGAATTATGAAGAAATGATGCAAGAGAAGAAGAATGTTTGTGGGATTAAAGAGTGGGATTAGCAACATTAAGTGTTTCATAAAATAAGGGGATCATTCAATATCATAATCAGATGCAATAAAAATCAATGAAATAATTGGATGACCCAGTTCATGTGTTAATTTTCCATGGATATAATACATGTTGCGGGAGAAGAATCTACATTCTTGTATTCCATGATTATCTATTTTAATCTGACTATATTGTATCAGCTAACTATTTTACATTCACCAAGTAGATTTTATAGAATATCAATAATTTTTCAACATCAATATGGAAAATTTAGTTGAATGAAATGATTTCACTCTGGTAGAGATTGTACAGAATCATCATCAAGACAGTGACCGGTTTTCTGATGAAGGCGATAAGAAGGGAAGAGACTCAGGGGTAGTAAAAGAAGAAAATTATAATTAAAAAATAGATAATGATAATAACCATGATGAATTAAAATCCATATCATCATTAAAGTGAATGATATGAGATGAAATTGACTTGAAATATATAATTGGTAATCTGAAAGTACAAGTGAAAACATGAAAGATTGGGACGCTACAACAAGAATTGTACTTATCACAAGTAGAGCCAAATTGTTTTAGTGAAGCAGCTGATGATGACAATTTGGTTCAGGATATGAATAAATAGATTTTCCAAATTCCAAAGAATTATATTTGATATATTGTTTCGAGGCCAATAGATATGAATATAATTGGGGCTAAATGGGTCTTTCACAACAAGATGAATGAAGATGGTTCAGTGATTCGAAACAAAGAATGACTGGTGTGATAATGGTACAACAAGATATGAAGTGTAAAAGAAGTTCAATGCTTCCCATATGGATTTCATGTCATCATTCATGAATTGGTATCTAGAATAATATGTCTACATTGACTATCTAGATGGTTTTCTCATTCATGAAGTTGAGAACAAATTATTTCGACTAAAGAAATGTTTTAATGGTTTGAAGCAAGCACCAAGAGAATGGTATTCTAGGTTAGATTAGATTCTAAATATACATCATGAAGATCTGGGAGTTGAATTGATTTCTCCGATCGGAATTCAGTGTGATAAATCGAGTTCTATCAATTTTAGAAAAAATACTTCCCATCACTCATAGACAAAGCACATTGGGATGAAATATCGCTTAATCAAGGAGAAGGTGGATCAAGGGCTTTTGATGTTGGAGTTTATTCCTAAAAACTATTGGTTACATCAATTCTAACAAAGGACTTACCGATGGAATATTTTGAGATGCATCAATAGGCTCTGGGAGTTCAGTCAACTACTTACACCTGGAAAAGTGTGGATATGACCCCCCTCTCCCTGAGGTATGATGTGTTTTTCCCTAATGTACTAATTCAGTTTATCTATTCTCTAACAGACCCCAAAGAAGTAACATTTGGGTTCATTGAAAAATGGGTAGAAAGAGTGACTCCTAAAGGGGGATAATCTATGGCCAAGGAAGGAGAAAGTCTATTGGTCAAAGACATCAGAATTAGCTGATAGGTGCAATACCATGATAGTGGGAGATCAATGAGATAGTGTGAGATTATTAAAATTGACAATGCTTGATGTGATTGATAAAATATTAGAGATCATGATATATGAGATCAGTGATGAAATTAATTTATTAGTATCAGTATTTTATTGATGAATGGGGCCATAAATGAAGTGATTAATTGATCAACATTTCATACTACTCATGTTTCTCACATAGATAATTTCTCATGTGGGATTAGATTATGTGGTGATTGAATCTTTGGTTGATATATGAATCAAAAGTAGAAAACGATGGTAGATGATGGAAGGAGGTTTAGTGAGGTATTGAAGTAAAGTGAATTATTTGAAGAATAGTTTTCAACAAACCTAATGGGGGTATATTTCTGGAAAAAATTACTAAAGGTTACATTGAAGTATTTATGGGATGGTTCTGTTTGTTGAAAAAGTATGTTTTCATGGTGAATTTTCAGGTTCTATAGATTTTTATAAAAATACATGTAGAAAAATAACCATGAAAAAAGAATGTAAGATCTGAAGGTAGTAGAAAAGAATAGATACAAGGTGGCTCTATTTTCTAGTGTTTTTCAAATTTTTGGGGTCCAAATTTTGGGATTTGGTGAGAAACAGATAAAGTGGATTTCCATTATGATCTCATAAAAATATAGAATATCCATATGTTTCACGAAGAGGGGTTTCAAAAATTGTATTTCTCAATGACCTTAATAATGTTAATGGAAATATCTGTGATTATGATTAGATTTTTAAATAGAATAGGTGTAGAGTATTGCGATGGATCATAATGGTGATGACAAAAAGTAATTGATGGAATGATTCATGAATACAACGAGCTCTATGATCCAAAACTTTTTGTGGTTCTTCATGATATAGAGAAAATTATGGTGGAAATCACAGAGCATTGATATTTCTGCTAAGATGAAACTAACTTTGTGGGGAATATTCCTGATTCAGTGGAATTGCCAATAAATAAATGTCAGCCCCTCAAAAAATGTACAATGTTTTTCATGAAAAATTGTTAAGTCTCTCGAATCGAAAATAATGTTCACGAAGGAGCTTCACTAAGGAGCTTTGAGAAGGATATTCACTAAGGACATTCATGAAGGAACTTCCCAATGGCTTTTTTGAGATCTTTGAAATTGGGATCTTCACGAGGTATCGTCGTGATGGATCTTCATAGTAGGTAGTTTGAGCTCTCCAAAATAGGGATCTTCAGGAGGGATATTTTCAAGAGATCTTTGCAATGGAGCATCACAATAGAGCTTATCAACGGAGCTTCGCAACAAAGAATTTAAATGAAAAAATGTACAATAGATTCCCAAAATATCTTCACCATAGATCCTCACAATGGAGCTTTGCAACCGATCTTTGAAAATGATGGTTTTGGCTTTGCAAAATGGGATCTTTTAAAAGAAGTGATATTTTCAAAGGTAGTACAAAGGCTATTTCCCAGTGTCCAGTGGCATAGGGGTATTCATAAGTGGATGAAATTTGGACATCATTACATCATTTACATACAATATAGGATACATTCATTCATGATAATTAATGGAACTACAATTCATTAAACTATTGATGGATCCTTTCTAGATCAGTGAGAAAAGGAAGAGGAAGAACATGATCCTTTATATTGGCAGCGATCCATAGAGAGAGTGAGAGAAACAAGGAGTGACCATTGGGAATTCACTTTACAAACCCAAAACATTGTGAAGTTAGTGAGCATGGCCATTGGAGTGGTCTATCCCTAACATTATAAGTTGGTAGTGAGATTTAGTGGATTTGGTACATCGGAACATCGTCGTTGTATTATCCTTGGATGTAGCCCAACAATGGTGAACCATGTAAAAATATATGTGTCGGCAAACTTTCATTCCTACATAACATTCAATGAATCATCATCATATAATTCAGATAAGAATAAGATTAGGGTCAATAGATATGTGGGAAAAATGTGACCCTTATAATAAATAGTTCAATATCAAGTTGGGTAGGAAGATTATATTGGATGAAAATATTGATACACTAATTTACCCTCTCTCTGGTTATCTATGAAACATATGGACCTATCAATTTTGATTCCATTCACAAATTTTATAAAATATTATAGTATTTTATATTTGAGTTAATTAATTTTTTTTCAATTATTCAGGATGTTATGACTATAGAAAAAAATCAATTACTAAATGGTGTCAAAATTGACATAAATGAGTTTTTTTAAAAAAAGATTAAATTATAAAATGACAGAATAGTCATAAAAATCTAAGATTCATCCAACTATCTCAAATAATTTTAAAAAAATGGAATTACTTTTCCACTTTATTTTCACTTGAAATTTTATATTAACTATAATAACCATATAGTATAAACATAAAATAAGACACGATAAGCTTTAATTTATTTAACTAAGGGTTAAAATGAAAATATAAGGTCGTGTTTTTAACCTAAACCTGTATAAAAACTATTGTTTGAGAGGATTGAGATCGATCCTCATCTTACCCTTGAATGATATCACTTTGGAACTATTATTAATCAAAAACCATTTTATAATAAAACAATATTTCAAAAATTCCTTAGCGTGCTCCTCCTACCTCTTATAAAAGAACACAAAATCTACCCACTTACTCAAACCTATAAAGACCCTTGGATTGACCAAAATATACTATCATAATAAACCAACATCCCTCCATTACTCCTTTAAACCTTACCATGGGAAGAAGGAAATTTAATAAATCATTTTGTCTCATATCAAAAGTAGTTACCCAATTAATCGGTAACATATTCTCTCAAGATCCTTTAATTTTTTTCCTTATCTAACCCCACAATTTTTTTTCCATTCTACTATAAAAAAAACCAGTATCCTCAATATAAGAGGATTTTTTTCTATGGTGTATACCTACACATGCACACACCTCCATCTAATGGATATAAAATATATTGTTTCTCTGTAAGATGAACGATGTCCTCATGAAATGATGATTGTCAATTTTATCCTACCACCAATAATGGAGGAAATTATAATGGAATTATATTTATATATGAAATATATTATATTTATATTGTCTATATTCTTCTATAATTTTTATTTACAATATACATTTAAGCTTTCAATAATGTGTTAATACGATAATTTAATTTGAGGAAGTGTGGACTACTGCCCCCTCAATGAGATATGAATCATTCATTCCATACAAGGATCATATAAAGGATAGTGTTAATGAACTTATCTAACATATATAACATATATATTATATTTTAATTATAATATACCTATTTATCATTTAGTTTTTTTTCCTTTAAGCTGACAATGGAAAGAAAGTAGCATTCATGTATACATATGAACTACCATCTACATGAATGGTGTATTTCATTTCCTATCTCATAATATAATGAAATATTATAAATAAATATATTTTGGATAGATATGATATTTAAATAATGAATATCATTCTTGAGATAATGGAATTTTGACCACATGGACAATTTTTTATAAAACAATTTCATTTTTGACTCAAGTACCGAATATCAGAAAAATGTCCGATATGAACTCAAATTATTAAATAATTGTTATAACATGGTAATAAGTGATATAAAATGATTGATAAAATCGAAATTGTTTCGTAAGAAAGTAGAAATTAACTTATGTTTATTATTCATGAAATTTTAGAATGAAGAAGACATGTCGGACTCAAGGTATGGGACATCAACTCAATATATGTTCATTGATGCATATTTTGATAATGTAAACCACATATTATTATATGAAGTATAATAAACCCCATTGAATTTTAATTCAAATAGAATCTTTTTCTAAAAAATAATTTTACTAAATTAAAAAATGAATGTTTTTAAAGTACGTGGTGACAACGAATTCTCCGCCACAGTGACCATTATTTGGTATTTTTCTTCCTCATCAATCCATAATGTTTTTAAAAAAGAAAATTAAATACCATATTACGTTATTAGGTATTTTGGTGATGAAAATGTTTTTGGGAATGGATTGATTATTTAAATATATTGAAATGATATCATATGATTGCAATGTTTTACTGTTATTTATCCTTTATTCTTGTTCATGTGTCATGATTATGTTATGGTACTTGGGAATTTATTATGTATATGGGTAGTTCTGTGATAAATCGAAGGTTGGTGTGCCATGATAGCTCTCCAATTCATTGGGTAACGTGATGGGGGTAAACATTAAGGATTATGCTAAGATATTTATACAATATACATTGATGGGTATTCCCTACATAACAATGAGGTTTACTCCCTATGAAGATGTTAATGATAAAATGCATGTATGAAATTGATTCCACAAGTTATCTTTATGATTTCTGTTTTCTATGATGTTTTCATGATTCTTATGAATTCATGGGTTTATAAATATTCATTTAAAAATGTTTTTTATTCGTTATTTTATACATTACATTTTTTATGCCCATATTATGTTATTTAAATGGTTTCATAGGGTATAAGGATGAGTAAGATAAAGAATTAATTCATGATGTTTTTTTGTCAGGAAAAGAAATCAACTTTTATGTTTAAAAGTGTTACAATTGGGGGAACAAATGGATACTATTTTAATAGTATCATATTGTATGACTATTGGATGATATGTATCAATAATGGCCTAAATATTGAAAAATATAAACTATAAAGTATCACCAATTTCAATTGTAGTTTTAACTCATGATTATATAATGTTTAGGATTGGGTCCTTATACCATGTCTTCTTGATTGTATCAAAAATTATAGGTAATTAAAATTTCTATACTTAGGGGGAATGTTGCACCATGGTGTGTGGGATCATTTGATATTGTGTAAAGTGTTGGTAAAATTTCTTCTCAATTGGATATTAATCAATGAAAATAAGGAATGCATGACGTATTTGATGTATCACAGCTCTATATTGATGAGAAAAACCCTAAAAGTGTGATTGATAATGATAATATTGAGTTCGAGGTATATTATTCAATGGAGTAACATAACATGAAGATATAGGACCAATGTGAGAAGTTATAGCATGATAATATGTTGTAGGTCATTTGGGTAATATGGAGGTATGGGTAGATCGATAAGGATATCATGTTACTAGAGTCTGATATTTATGGAGATGGCAGTCCATGCATAAACTTGAGTGATTTTTTTCATTCTCTAAAAAATGGAAATATAAAATGGAAATATTAATACTTATTTAAATAATAAAAATAATTCATAGATAGAATATTTATTCATTCAATATCACCATATTACCATCCATGATAAGATGGTATTAACTCCATTTCACATCCGATTATGGAGGTGGTAGTCTACATGTTCATGACCGGTGTTATCATTTTCAACGGATGTGAGGGTAACAAGGTTGACCAAATTCATTCATTGAATAATGATAATTATATTATAATAATATAAATATATAAATTTAATCCATATATATAACCATCCATGTGTTTTGTTTGTAAAAAATGAAATATATCACTTCATTGAGATGATAGTTCAACATACACATGAGTGACATATTTATATTCTATTAGATTAGAAAGAGGTAGAAAATGAATTTAAAATTAGAATAAAAATTTAAATTATAATAAATAATATCCTTCCATCATGTTATGCTAGTAATATAATATGTTTATTATGTTAAGGAAGAAATAAACTCATAATTGATTTGTAATGAAAAATACATCTTTTTTTGGGTACATTCATTTTTCATACACAATAAGCCTATATGATATCCTCTTTTGGTGAGAATAGTAACACTATAATGTGGGTAGGAATGTTGGTAATTTATGTTTCATGTTATTTTTCAATCTATAGTGCTCATATGGTATGGAAAAGTTATAAGAGAAGCTACCCATTTATTCATGAGGAGGCTGACCAACTTGTAATTACATGAAATCATACTATATAATATTTGACTTAATAAACTGAAGTGGAAAAATTATCATATTTTAAAATATCATAAGAAAAATATAAAAATAAAACGAACCAATTATATTTATGTTTTTTATTATTTTAAAAATTATCCCTTTTTTTAACCCCATTTACCCCATTTATCCCTTACTGTGGTAAAAAGATTTTTAGAATAGAAGCATTTCGTTATGATAAAAAATAGTTTGACCCTATTTGATAATATTAATTATAAAAATTAAATATATGGAATATATTTTTAATATTAAATTCATATATGTATCAAAAAATAATTCTAATAACCTCGAATGAATAGAATAAAAACCATTTATACAAAAAATGAATTTTTAAGCATACTAATTACTATATTCTAATTCCATTCAATTTTAAAAAAAAAATTGTGGATTATAATATATTTTATTGAATATATATTTTTTAACTTTCATTAAAAGAATTCATAAATAGTGATTAATTGAATTTAATACGATAAAATTTTGTACGCATCTGTTTCCCTCGGGAATTGGAAATGATCTCATTTATTTAAGATTTAAACATTCCAAGCAGTTTCTAATGGGTTTGTTCATAGAACTGAAAACATTCAATGATTCCATATCCATTTCAACCTACTTTCCAAAGGTAGGCGCTCATTAGTTGTGGACTGATGAGTCTTAGGAATTTGCATTGGTCGAGAGGATGGGAGGTTGGACTCATCACATCATTTTGAGGGGAATTATTGTCTACTCCGGGACTCTCTTTATATATTTAAGTTATGTCCATGAATTCTTATTACATTACCAAGTATAAAATGAGATTTCCTTTAGATCTGACAATCAATGGTTGATATGTAAGAAATTTAGATAATCTTTTATATGTATTCGAGGTTCTTCATTGATAGAGAATCATCTGTATTTGTTAGAGATTCTTATTCAATGGTATCCTTTGATACATAAAAAGTCTCTTGGTCATTATGGTGACCATAATGGTTTTAAATCCACTAAGTGGGGCACATGAAGTATATAGTCATTCAGAAGGACATGGATTATTTCAATGTTGTGATCGTACCCGTAGATGGGTTACCTGTAGATCCTTTTTTTTGGAAAAGGAATCAGAACCCACATTGTTCGAGTAAGGGAGTACTATGTTTATGCATGATTGTTTTCTCAAAGAAAGATTTCATGATTACATTTACACTCTAAGATCACGTGAGTCATGATCGGTGTGAGAAACAAGAGGTATTGGTGCAACCAAACAATTGTGCCACGAAAGATGCAATGATGTGGGGCTTATGTGTGTATGACTTCCCTAATAGATGAGTATTAATATTTACATCAGGGAAGAAATCTAGGAATAGGGTCCATAAAGGTATATGTGCTTCATAGAGATTTGGATACTCTAATATTGGGGATTACTCCTATGGAAGATGCCTATGTTAGTAGGATACTTATGATTGGGTTTTACTCCTGAGAAGGAATCCCAGATCAAAAGGAAATTAAGACTGGTTAAAAGAGATTAAGGCTGGGGCTTACCCATGAGAAGAAGGCCTAGGTTAAGGGACATGAAAATTAAGGGACTTGGGGCTTACTCTAAATGAGGATGCCCATATTTGAGATTGGGGCTTACTCCTGCAAAGAAGGCCCAGGTTAAGGGACTTGAAAAATTAAGGGACATGGGGCTTACTCATAAGGAGGATGTCCATATTTGAGACTGGGGCTTACTCTTGAAAGGGAAGCCCAGGATAAGAGAATTATGGTTGGGGCTTACTCCTGAAGGGGATGCCCATATTTGAGACTGGGGATTTTTCCTGAAAAGGAGGCCCAAGTTAATTAGGACTTGGGACTTAATCCTAAAAAGGAGGCCCAGGTTAAGAGAATTATGGTTGGGGATTACAACTAAAGAGGATTCCCACAGTGGGAGTTTTAATATTGGGGCTTACTCCTGAAAAGGAGGCCCAGATTAATAAGAATTTGTACTGGGGATTACTCCTAAAAAGAAGGCCCAGGTTAAGAGATTTATGGTTGGGGAATACTCCTAAGGATGATTCCCACAGTGGGAGTTTTAAGATTGGGGCTTACTCCTGAAAAGGAGGCCCATATTAATGATGATTTGGACTGGGGCTTACTCCTGAAAAGGAGGCCCATGTTAAGGATTATCTCATCTTAAAGGATGATGTTGAATGAATTAACTCTCTAACTTTAGTGACATAAAGATGTGTAAATCACTAGGTTTTGAGAGATGTTCCATGGAATTCCTTTCAGATAAGGATTTCAATCAAGAAAACATGCCACAAATGGATTTGAAGAGTGTCTAGAAGAGTAAATCTTGAATAGGAGAGGTGGAATGGCATAAGAGGGGTTAAATGGGCACGAAGGACACTCAAAAGTATAAGGGCATGCAAGTCCTGAGGGGTCGCGCAGGTACTGTGTAGGTGCGCAAGTCCTGGGAACGCAGGTATACCTGTGTGGCACATGGGTACTTGCGCGATCCTTGACCAGTAGAGTAATACTTGGCTGATTCTTGATCAAAGCCTTTAGAATCATCCTGAGGTACTTCCAGAAGAGTGGCACACAAGTTTTGGTGAAGAAGTAGGGCGGTGTGAAACTGTGTCCATTTCCCTTAAGGTTAAAAGACTTAGGCACGCAAGTGTTAGTGAATTATAACACTTAGACCTTACTCCTATTGTTTAGACCTTCAATTCTAGGTAAAGAATTACTTTAGATGTGTTCAGAAGACCTGAAGAAGAGACTTGGGCATTTAGAGCTATGTATCTAAATTTTGGAAAAAATTACTCTTGAAATGGGGGGACCATCGGGGCTATTTACAGGCTAGATAAGACCCCGGGTGGTTAACACTTAGGGAGAACAAGTGACTTGCGTGGACAAACATGTGGCATGCAAGTGTACTTGTGCGACCAAACATGCGGTGCTCAAGTGTACTAGTGCGACCATTGTAGAACTTGCACGACACTTGTGAGATGTTCTTTTTATTCATTCCTTCGTCAATTTTTGATATTTGTCCAAAGGTTGAATCACTTTGAGCTAATATATTCCCCCTTTCCAATATTTAGACTCTATGACGAAAGGAGCGTCAACAAAAGTCCCCCCTCAGAGTTAGACCCAAAAGAAATGAGGATTTGACTCTGAGGAAATCGAGAATCAAAAAGTAAATTGGGGCGCGTAGGTTATGGCGCGCAAATGAGCTTTGGGCGCGCAGGGTCTGGCACACATGGTCTGGTGCAGAGGGGTATGACCTTGTCTATAAATAGAGGGCCTCACTTCGTGCAAAGAACCCAGCTCTCACTTATCTTTTGATCTCGGCATGCAAGTTGACTTCTGGATCTCGCTTGTCCGCGCTTCTTGCTTCTTGCGTCGCGCTTCTGTTTCTTGTGTCGCGCTGCTGTTAAGGTATTTAGACTTTCATGGTGAAACCTGCGCGCCCAATACTTGAGCGACTGAAGGAGACTTGTGCTTCAACAATGGGAGTTGCGCGCCTTAATGACTTATCAAATTTCTTCAAATCCTTCACAAATTTTATGAAAAATTAACATACTTTAAAAGTTAATTATTCAAATTTTGTGCAGATTAAATGGCTCCAAAGAGAATCGGAACGACTGATAAACTGGAGAGCAAAAGAATTGATGAGATGATGGACATCGTTGGCCATGATTAATATTCCATCTGCGAAATCAGTCTTTTGGACTTGGCTAAGTATCTGATGAAATATCATCGTGATTTCCCACAAAGCATCTATCTGCCTCTGTATGTCCATGGTCATCTGCAAGATTTCAATATTCTAGAGGCAAATAACTATCTCCCGCCTTCCTGGTTTCAGTCGTATACCTACTTTTCTTCATCGAATGTATCAATCGCAGGAACATTTTCTAATACTGGAACAATAATGAAAGCCTATATAATGCATCATAGCTCTTGTGCACCAGATTTGAAACATCACAAACCTGAGCTGCAACCACATTTTTATCCTTCAATATTTAGAAAATCTAAAATGGATCAATCCAAATGCTAGAAGGGAAAATCAGAATTCCGTTCTGGACGAGGGGTGAAGCCAACTTGGATGTGGGCTTATTGGGTGTGAAAAACTTGTGAAGATTTTGTCGAGGATCTGAAGGGAGATGCAATTTATGAAGTCGTCTAGGCTGGTCAGACATATGTTTATAGGAATGATAATTCTGCACCAGAGTTTCTTAGCCGCTGGATCCCAGAAACGAATTATTTCCATCTGACCCATGGAGAAGTAGGCATTAGTTTGTCGGTTGTCTACAAGATATCAGGGGTTCCAATTTTGGGTGATATGTATGACGAATTCATCCCTCTAAATGAAAATTTCAATGATCCAGAGAAGACTCTGAATTTGGTTGGAGAATTATTGAATATTTATCATAAGCTCAAAATCTCATAGACTTCAAAGACTCATTCTAAAAGCGATATTCACCCAGAGGAATGGATGGATGTGTTTCTTAAGAAGAATAGGGGAAAGGGGCCCACCTGTACTCATCCTACTAGCTACCCTAGAGCAGATAAGAGAGGTGTTTCTGGCATATTCTGGCCGACTTTGGAAGCAGGAGATTTTGAGAAATGTGGGTATGAAGTGAATCATAAAATCCCAGAGAAGACCCGTCTGGCAGGATTTTTAGCCTTTTGGATCAGTTTCTATCACTTTACCATCAGAGATTTGAAGGGAGCCGTCAGGCTAGGGACCTTTGTTATCGCATCCAAGTTAGCTGAGAGGAAGATGGTGTGGTTGGCTACCCCAGTTTTGGAAAAGATTCACCGGATCTTACTCCATTTCTATATGGGTAAGTCTCCTTTGAGATTAGTGGGACCATTCCAAGTTTTATATGGATGGATCGCCACTCACATCCAGATATATGCTGTTCAAAACGGAATACAGATTCCCAGAAGTTCTTTCAGGTTGTCTATTCAGGCCTTCTCCAGAGTTTGTCCTTTGGACATCAATGCCTATGATATTAGGCCAAGGCTGGGTATGCATAAGGAATTACACTTCTTTCCCTATGGAAATCCACCGACAGGGCAATTTGTTGATGATGGATCAGCCAGATTGGAATAGAGGTCTTATATGCTGGCCTGCAGAGATGGTGTACTCGCCACCAGAATTGATAGGTAAATTATATGTGAGGGCTATGCTCTATATCGATTTTCACGCCAATTCAAATGTCTGTAGACAACTGTTGTATCTCATGTAGTACACGTCATATTAGATAAACATCCAATGGTTTCTCGACAAGTATGGTTGGTAATAGCTATGGAAAGGACTGGGGCAGTCTTTGACTTACCAAATACTGAAGCAGTAAGCAATTTGAACATATGGTATGCTGAAAATTGGATAGCGTCATATCCTGAGGCCATATTGAATAAACCTATTGATCAGGTTGGGAAGAAGAAGACAACCATTGGGAATGAAACAATCAGGTGGCAGGTGATTCTTCCACTCTTGAAGCCTGTTCACCGAGTTCTTCAATCGAGGCCGATTCATCAGATTCATAGGAGATACAACATGTGTCAAAACGGCCACGTGCCATATATAATCCTCCTATTAGAATCGAGAGAGCCACTCCATCAACTCCTAGTGAGTTACTTTATTGAAGAAATTTTAATTTAAAGTAACTTTATAGAGTAACAAGTTATCATTCTCTTTTTATAGTTGCAGGAGTTAGAAAGAATTTAAAATCCATGGTTGTAGGACCCTCTTTGCAGCCTTCAAGTACACCTGCATATCTACGACCAGAGGCCATCCAGACATGGCGGGATGTATACTGCGATATTGAAACTATCTGGATGGAGCTATGTGAAGGGTTACGTCTTCATGGAATAGGGACTCTTCAGGATCCTACAAATATTCATTTCAAGGATAACCCTGATGATGTAAGAGCCTATTTCAAATATTTGAAGGCCTATATATATTCCACCGAAGATTCAATCCCTATCACCAAGCGGGTGAAGGAAATGATGGATCACGGTGCCACTAATGAGGAGTGGAATGAGTATTTGGCTCCTGGAGATGTAAGTTTTCTTTCCTTACTTTCTATGAAACTTGAATTCAGTCGAAGCTTTGTTATTTAAGGAAATTGTTTTCTTCATCTTGCAGCTTCACAAAACTATTGAGGTTCCTTCACCATAGTATAGCCCTGGTGGTACTGCCATCGGGACTGCTACTGAATCTCCTCATGAACCGGGCGAGATATCTCCAGGCCAGCAGGCCATGAATGAGGAGTTGGGCCTGGCCTTCCATTCGCCAATTCAAGTGCCAATAAGAGAGACCACCGACACTCCCAAAAAGCCAAAAGGACAACGGTGACGAAGGAGGAAGTCCACCGCTAAACGCTTTATCAGTAGTGGTAGGTCCTTCGGATAATCATGAATTTTAAACCATGAAAAAGATTTCTCATTTTCCTTGGGATTTCAGGGGCTTATTCAATTTCCCCTATATGGGAAAGGACTAATCCTCCTTTAAGGACCACATAGGGTGGTGTATAACAAACACAAATTCAGGCTGACTTGGCTGCTTCTGAAAAAGAGCCAACATATATTCCCAGTAATGCTCCTCCTGCTGCTACAAGCAGAGAAGAACCTGCACCAGAATCATTGGTGGCCGCCTCAACTAAATCTTCCATCCTTCCTGAAGGAACTGTCTAGTGTCAGGGGCCGAAAAATAAGGATCTCCAAGATGACACATCAAATGCTCCCACTGGTGAGACTAACCAGGATTCTGAAATATCATTCGATGAAATGATGAATTGTGGAATGTATTTCGAAGAATTTTATGATCACGCTAAGTTATCATGTGATTTAGAAGACCCTGGGTGTGAGTGTTATCCTTCATCCAGTAAATTTTCTTATAATTTACACTTCTATTCATGACTGAAAATAATATGCATTTCCATCCCAACAAACTACTAAACTGCCAATCCCTGAAGAGGGTGTGGACATTGATGTCAACCCTACTATTGCAGAAACATCAGCTCAAGTGGAGTTAAACCCATTAAACCCTCATTAGACCCATCTTGAAGATCCTGTTGAAACTGGGAAAGATGGGGAGGAGTCTTCTCAAGCTGCTGATATACTATTAGGTAATGATTGGACTGAGTTTTCAAGATACACAACCAACTTCCATTATTCTATGGAACTAACCATACTATTAATTGATCAAATAGGGATATCAACATTAATGGCTAGAACTAGAGGTGAATTCTCAACCTCCGCCCAAAAATTAGTAGAAGGTGAAGCAACCAGTGTCAGGGTGGAAGGAGCAGAACATGGAACTTCTTTAAGTGCATTAATCCCAGATTACATGCCCCCCTGTGATGATGATGTGGAATCAGACCCAGAGGTGCTTAATGTGCTCAGCTTTTCACGACGCAAGGCATGGAACAGCATATGGAAAATCATATCTGAGATTCCTTTGGATGAGCTATCATCAAATATTTCTCGGTTGTCATCCCTGTTCTTCATGCTAGGACTTGGTGGGTTTGGATACCAAGAGATCCATACCGCGGTGAAACAAGTCATCTTCAAGAGGGAGAAGGAGAAAAAGTGTCGCGAAGATCTAACCAGGGTGAAAATGTTAGTCAACATCAGAGAATTTGAGGCTGCGGTATCCCGAGCTGAGGCTGACTATGCCACCAAGATGAAGGAGCTGAAGCATAAGATCAAAGAAAAAGGCGTCCAGCAGGTGCAGCTCCAGCAACAGTTAGGTGATGTTACTAGGGAACTTGACCAGCTCAATAATTCATTGGAGGGAGCTCAAGCGGATGGTATGAAAGCCATTTTATATGCCAATAAGGAACTCCATCAAGCTGAGAAGAGTGAAGCTGGTCGAGTGCACGAGCTTCAAGTAGCTGCTGATGAAGCTCGGGATGTTGTACATCAAGTGAAGACTTATGTTGACAGTCTTTTGTAGTTTCCTGGAAAAGAGAAGAGGCTCCAATCTATGGATGTACCTCTAATTCTTTTGCATCAAATGGAAAGAATGCTTTTATCTTCAATCACTTGTGCATGTATATTCCTACTACCTTCTTTAAATTTTACCTAAGCCAATGGGCCTAGTAAGCATAGTTTGATTTTTACTAGGATTATTATAAATAACCCTACAAACTTTGAATCTTTTAATT
This sequence comes from Viscum album, assembly GCA_963277665.1. NCBI lineage: Eukaryota > Viridiplantae > Streptophyta > Magnoliopsida > Santalales > Viscaceae > Viscum > Viscum album. The sequence goes on along the minus strand of OY728131.1, from coordinate 484,374,866 downwards.
TCTCAATATTACCTAAATCATATAAAATGTATGTTTAGTGAGCTGGAACTTGACTTTTATTCAAATTTCCCTTGTCTTTTGTGCGAAGTTTAAAGTCATGCACATCATACATAAAGAGGCTAATGTTAAAGTCGAAATAGATTTGACCGAATGAATTAGAATTGACTCAATTCTTTGAAAATTTATCTGAAAACATATTCCCATACTCAAGTATGAGGGAAAAAATGTAAACTATAACTTAAGAAAATTTTAATATGAGGAATGGTATGAAAAAGAGCTAAAAAGGCATTAGAAGATGTAGTTCCCAAGAATGAAGTTACCATTATTTAACAAACCCGTTAGGGGGTTGAATTATGTCGGGCCACCTAAGGGCATTGGATAGATAGTCAAATAAATAGCATCTTTTGGATGACAGGTCTGTTATGTAGACTACTTATGCAAGGCTGCCTAAGGGCACGTACTGGATAGTAAGGAAAAATAACTCTCAGGAATTTACTTTCATAGTGCTAAAAAGCCAGTGAAAGTTTATGGAGATTCAAATTTTCCAAAGTATAGAGTTTTCTGTATGGAAAGAGGTACTTGAATATGGAGAAGATATTTACAAACAAAATTATCGAAGAACTGGATGGATATCACTCCTACGAAGGTCTGACCCAAACGCAAGGAAGGAGAATTTAAACCATAGACTTGAATACTTTCTGATCATGAAAAAGGATATGGGAAAAATATGTTAAGGATGACTATTTTTTTGCAAATCCCTACATATTATCAAGACAATTAAAGACAAAATAGGTTTTCCTCCCAAGAATGAAGTTACCACTATTTAACAAACCCGTTAGGGGGTTGAATTATGCAGGGCCACCTAAAGGAATTGACTGCATAGTCAAATAATATCATCTTTTGGATGATAGGTCCATTATGTAGACTGTTTATGCAAGGCCGCTTAAGGGAATGTGCTGCATGGTCAGGCAAAAGAACTCTCATAATTTCATGCCTTTTGTGATTAGAAGATAAGAAAAGGGTTATGAAGATCTGAAAATAATTAAGGATAGGATTATGACACATAAAGATGGGTATTGTCCAATGTATGTAGAGATACATGGATCAATGCTAACCATAATCATGTTGTGGATGGGTCCTGAATTGAAATGTTGGACTTCACTACGTATCCCATAAGGACGGGAATCAATCCATATGTAGTTCTTAAACTATAGTTTAACATCGTGCGGGAAAAAAGTATAGGAGATCTTGGTTTAGGGTCATAGAGCTCAGTCCATTATAAGAAATACACAGTGTGTGTTTTCATGGGGACTTTTCAGCCAAGGGACTGAAAGTGGAATTTGGGGTTAGGCTGAAAGACTTGGGGCTGGATTTGAGGGACACTCAAACGTTCATACGTATCCCATAAGGATGGGAATCAAGCCCATGTAGTTCTAGAAATACCCTCTATACAAATTTGGTTCGTACATCTGAAGGGTGAAAGATGACCTTAGTGAAATGATGGTTTAACCCAAGATAAAAGGTCTGGGCATTGCCATGTATGTATGTAGTCTATGAAATGAAACATGATTTAAAATAAATATAAATAATGATTCTCTCTCAGGTGAGGGTATCAATGAATATTATAGTTTATTGTCATACTCGACAAATGTGTTGTATAGTTTAATGTCGTATAGTAAGGAAGAAGGTGAACAAAGGTAAAGATATTGATTCTGGGGGTGGTTTCACAAATCAACATCGTATGAGATGGAGGTGAACCGATGTGAAGAGATTGGTTTTGGGCTTGAACCTTGGGAGGTTGCCTACGTACCAAGCCTGGAAGGCAAAGATCAAATTCCACGTAGTTCAATTAAAGAATGAATTATTGAACAAGTTGTCCTTGGGGACAATGACCTAAAAAATAGTGTTGGGACTTACACATGGTTAGTATCCCAGAGAGAGTGTTATGGTTTAATTTTTCTCTAAGCTCATGTGAGTCATACTTAGTGTGAGAAACAAGAGGTAGAAATAACCCTAACAATGCACAGTTTAATGTCATGTAGCAGGGACAAAGTATAGTTTAATGTCATCTAGGACGTATTAAAGGACATTCTATACAGTTTAGTGTCATGTAGTTAGGACGATGGGGACAATACAGTTTAATGTCATGTTGGGAAAAAGGGGGACTATGCAGTTTAATGTCATTAATTGAGGACAAAAGAGTACACCATTTAACATAATGTTGGACGTATTAGGTACTTTTTCAAAGTTTAATGTCATGTTGGATGAAAAAGCACGATACAGTTTAGCATCATGTTAGATGTAAGTGCCAATAGTTTAAGGTCGTATGCATGGACCGTTGGTTATGCAGCTTAACGTCCTGCTGGATGTAACCGACTTTTATATAATTTAACGTCTTATAGCAAGGAAAATGAAGGGGGACATAGTTTAACATCATGTTAGATGAATGTGCGAATAGTTTAAGGTCATATGCATGGACCGTGGATGGTGCAGTTTAACGTCTTGCTGGACGTAAGGGACTTCTGTAAAGTTTAGCGTCATGTAGTTAGGATGTCATAGTTTAACGTCGTGTGGGACGAAAGTAATACAAATAGTTTAAGGTCATATGTAAGGACTGCAACAGTGTATTATCTGTTTATAAAAAATACTTCTTCAGAAATTTATCATTGGTTGGAGTAGTGATGAGTTCTCCATCCATTGAGATTAATGAATATGCTCCATTGGAGTAGACCTTATTTATTGAATAAGGTCCTTCCTATTTTGGCTCAAGCATGGGAGGTTTCTTTCTTGGTATCATTGGAGTTCTGAGAACTAATACCAATTCTCCCTGAGTGAATGAACGAAGACGAACTATTTTGTTGAAATCTCGTGATATTCGATTCTAAAAGACTTCCAAGTGTCACAAAGTGCACAATCTATTCTCATATAACCATTCCAATTCATTCAATCACTTTTGATATTGTTCATCTGTATATGACTGATCAAAAATGGCTACTCTGAGAGAGGGTAGTTTAACTTCAATAGGCAAGAGTGCTTTCATTCCATATACCAGTGAATATGGAGTTGACCATGTTGCAGTGCGGGTGGTAGTCCGATAAGCCCATAAAGCATGAAAGAGTTTATCTGGCCATGACTTCTTATATTTATTCACCATATTTTGCAGTATATTTGAAAGAGTCTTGTTGAGGGCTTCTATCTGGCCATTGGCCTCTGCATGACACCGAGATGAATGATTGGATTTAATGTTGTATTCTTCATACAACTTCTTCACCTCTGATGAACATAAGTTGGTGCCATTTTCCGTCAATATGGTATGAGGGACACCAAATCTGGTAATGATGTTAGACATGATGAAACTAAAAATGATTTTAGAACTTACTTTATTTGAAAGCTATTGCCTCTGCCCATTTGGAAAAGGAGTCAGTAGCAGTAAGAATATACTTAAACCGCTTGGCCATAGCTGAAGCTTATGGTCCCGCCACATCCGTTCCCCATGTGGAAAATGGCCACAAGTATTTAACTGTATGAAGCAACTCTGGAGGTTGATGAATGATGTTGGCATGTACATGGCACAAATGACACTTCTTTGTGAAATCAACACAATCTTGTATCATTTAAGGCCAAAAGTATCCAAGCCTTTGAATCTGATCAGACAGTCTATGTCCAGACTGGTGGGCACCGCAGACTCCTGCATGCACTTCCTTCATGACAACCATTGTCTCTTCACCATCAATGAACCTTAAGAGAACTCCATCAAAACCACATTTGTAGAGAATTTTCTCTAGGTGATCTGGGCTATCATAGAGAGTAAAATTGACCACACATCTCCAGATTTGTTCTTTCTCGGCTCTATCAGGTGGAAGTGTTCCATTTTGAAGGTATTCCATGATAGGTGACATCCATCCTGTAGTATGACCATATTTTTCAGGTATGGGACTAATTTCATTGATTTCCTCTGTTCTGGTTCGAACATAAGATGAAATTGCATGACCGTGGGAAATACTGCTGGTTGTCTCATCCTGATTTGGATCTGCCAGAGCTGTGGCTATATTAGCCAGTGCATCATCTTGAGCATTTTTTGATCGTGGGACATAAGAAAATGTCGGTTCCAAAGAGAATTCCGCCATTAAATCTCTGAATTAATCATACAAAAGGATTATCTCTTCTTTTCTGATGGCATAACCCCCACTGACTTGTTTCATTACCAGGTCTGAATCACCTTTCACCTTTAAGTGATTCACTTGTGCTTGAAGCGCCAATTCCATGCATATGATGAGAGCTTGATATTCTGCTTCTTTATTGGTACCACCTTCCCACAATAAGATCGAATAAGGTAACACTGCCTTTTTTGGAGAAATGAGCACAATTCTTAAGCCAACTTTGTTGAATTTAGGATTTTCCATTTTCCTTCCTATTGGACTTCTGGAAGCACCATGAAAATACATTTCCCATACCTAAGGACATTCATGAATAGAGAAGACTTCCTCATCAAGGAGTTCAATATCTGAAGATGTGTCTTCCAATAAAGGGTGTTCAACTAGGAAATCAGCCAGATAATGGCCCTTTATTGCCTTTTGAGACACATACTGAATGTCCAATGGTTGAAAAATAATTTACCACCTTTCCAAACGTCCTGTAAGCATTGGATGACTAAGGATGAATTTGAGCGGGTTATTGGGAGATACCAACTGGACCTCATGATGTTGCAGGTAGTGTCTCAACTTCTGAACTGCAAAGATTAATGCCAGGCAGCACTTCCCAATACTTGAATACCGGGTTTCTGCTTCAAGCATAGTCTGACTGACGTATTAGAGGCTGTTTTCATTCCCAGCATCATTCTTCCGAGCAAGAAAGGCACCCAATGATCGCTCTAAAGCTGTTATGTAGGGGATAATTGGTCTTCCTTCAACAGGTGGCATAAGTACCGGTGGGCTCTAGAGGTATTTATTGAGAATATCGAATGCTTCTTAACATTCTTTAGTCCACTATTAAGTGACTCCCTTCTTCATCAATTTGGTGAAGGGTAAACTTTTGCCTGCCAAATTGGCGATGAAACGCCGAATATAGGCTAAGTGTCCTTGAAGTCCTCTTAATTCTTTCAAATTTCGAGGAGGTTACATTCCAAGGATTTACTTGGTCTTCTCAGGATCGACTTCAATACCACGATGGTGTACAACAAAGATAAGGAATTTTCCTGAGGTTACACCAAAAGCACATTTGAAGGGGTTCATCCTCAAATTATGTTGTCGAAGCTTGCGGATTATGACTTCCAAATCAGCCAAGTTATTAGAACGTTGTTTGGATTTTACAACCAAATCATCCACATAGTATTCAACAAACATCCCTAAAAAGGGATTGAAGATACGATGCATGGCACATTGATATGTTGCACCTGCATTATTTAAGCCAAATGACATTAGCCGGTAGCAAAACACACCCTGAGGGGCCCTGAAGGCTGTGGATTCCTCGTCTTCTGGAGCCATTCAGATTTGATTATATCCGGAATATCCATCCATCAAGGAAAGTGCTTCATATCCATCTGTTGCATCAATTAAAAGTTCTGTAATCGGAACTGGGAATTCATCCTTAGGACAATGCCGATTAAGATCTCTAAAATAAATGAAAATTCTAATTTTTATGTTCTTCTTCTTCATAGGGAAAATATTATCCAACCACTTGGGATATTGAACTTCTCTGACGAAGTTAGCTTTGATAAGCTTATCCACTTCAGCTTCAATTTTGGAAGCATAAGTTGGGTGTATTCTTCTCACACCTTGCTTAAATCCTCGATGTTCTTCTGGTAAACCCAAACAATGGGTGGCAACGTCAGGATCAAGCCCTGGAATCTCTATATAGGTCCAAGAAAATATATCTCTATTTTTATTTAAAAAGTAAATATACATCTATTTCTCTTCAAGAGTCATGGTTGAACTAATTAAAGTGGGGCGTGTATCTTCTTTTGTACCCAGATTTATTTCTCTGAGTTCATCCACGGTGGTAGAGATACCCTCTTCAATTGCTGGAGGAGCATCAATGAGATCTTCCTCTTCTTCTTAAACTTGTGTTACTCATTCCATTTCTACTTGTATAGTAGATGATGAAGTAGAATTTCCATGATTAAGAGAGATGTTAAAATTTGAACATCTTGAAGAAGAGGCTTCCATTTCTGACCCAATTGATGATGAAGGGTCTTCCTTGGGTATTAAAGAGGAGATGATGGATTGAGAATCGACATCATTGTTCACCTCGGACATCGATATCACTTCTTCTGGCCTGGTTGGCGATGTATAGACTTGCTATATTTCAGTAGATGAAATGAAGACATCTCCACTTGAGCTTTCATCATTTCCTGGAGGATCACCAATTTCTCCCATATTGTCTTGCTCGATTGCCGTAATTGACATTATGGATCTTTCCATAAGAGTATTTTGATTTGGTTCTATCCTTTCAATTTGACTGATAGGAAACACATAATCTGTACTCACATGGACAAATGGATTTACTAGAATCTTTTCCAAACCATATGGAGCATTAACTTTGGCAATCTCCCTGGTTGTGGATTTATCCTTTCCCTTCATGTGATAGAATTTTTCCTCAATGTATTGATGCTCACATGTCTTGAATGAGGACTTATCACCATACAATGTCCCAACATGACCATCGAAACAATACTTGAGACATTTATGGAATGATGAAGGGATAACCGCATTTTGATGTAGCCAGGGTCTTCTAAGCAAGATGTTGAAGGATGAGTCCTGATCAACAACCATGAAATCTGAATTGCATACAAGATCTCCAAACTGAGTTCTGAGTGTAACTTCGCCCAGTGGTTCTTGTTCATTTTTATCATCTCTTTGTAACATCCTGGTAGAAGGAGATAAATCGGATTCCGTGAGGCCCAATCGACGAAGTGTACGAATGGGCATGAGGTTGACTCCTGAACCATTATCAATGAAAGCGCTTCAGACATCTACGCCATTAACCATTCTAGATATGTAAAAACGTCTAATATGTCCATGCAGGACATCATCTGCATCTTCATCAGTAAAAGATATTACTGCATGGAATTCTACATGATTATTCTCTATGTGATAGACTTCAGCTGCAACAATTTCAATTTCAAACACCTGAGGACTTGACAAAGCCTCAAAGAGTGCTTCCCGAAGATCCATTGATAAATTCAAAGAATCCAGAATTGATAACTTGGCCGGTACTCGGGCCAGGTGTTTCAGTACATCATACTTGTGATCCAGAGGTCTGCGTTTCCCAACAGGAACATGTGGTTTAGCAGGTTCCTTGGAATTAGATTCTTTGGAAGTTGATGCATCTTGTATCGGGATAAGAGTTGTCTATATTCCTGTCTTTGGAAGATTAGACTGATTAAATCCATTTTCTTACTGAGAGGAAGAAGATGGAACCTTCGACATGTCATCCAGAATAATTGTTCCAGGACTGAATTTTCTATTTTTGGAAGAACTTTATTGTTCTTGTTGAGCTCGCTGAAGGGCTCTGCCACGAGTTTATACTGCATACACAGTTCTATTAGGGGTAGAATTGGAATAGTGGCTTCTGAAAGATCCACGTATTCCCTTGTATCCTAAGCCTCTACAACTTCCTTGGATTCCTCTATTTGATATAAGGAATTTGGGCTCACCAAAATCGAAATTGCAACTGGAATATGGATATGTTAATTGAATCATATTAACAGAACCAAAAATCAGCTCTTCATCCGATGAAGACTCTTCCTGACTAGCCAATTTAGGCTGTGTCATTTGGTGGGGCGGTGCCCATTTCTTCGAAGTAGATGGAATGAAATCTTCTAGAGTCAAGGACACCTTAGGCTTTGAAACATACTCATCATCTTCTAGTTATTCCTCCTTGGAATTGTGCCATTTCGTTCAGGATTTTCCCTCTGATGAAGAGGGTTTTGGTGCGGAATTCATGGCAGAAGGCATAATTGGTTTCTTCAATTGTGTTCACAAAATAGGATGAGTTCGGTTGATCATCTTTCTAAACATACAATCATCATATTTTTGTGCATTTTTTCTTTTTAATTCTTGCCACTCACCTTCCTCCTCTGGAACTGTAGCATTAACACATGCTACCTGAGCTGAAAGAACCTTTCAGTTTGACTTGTCCCGAGTTGACCATCTTTTGCAAGAGGTCTTTGAAGAAAAAAAACTCCTAGATGGGATGCCCCAACATTTGATGAAATGGTCAATAATTGGGACAGTCTTCATCTCCTTCCTTGTTTGGCCTCTTGGGCCTTGGCAATTGAACCAATTTATTTTCCAGAGATAAAATGAAATATCCCGGAACTTGTTCATTTCGGAAAGAGTAAACTTTTATTTTCAAATCCTCAAATTGTTTTCGTCTTTGATATCTTTTATTGTCTCCACGAAATGGCCTATGTTGTTGACTCTCAAGAGGTGGAGCCTTTCGAGAAGATGAAGGTTTTGAAGTAGAAGCAGGTACAGGTGCTTGCTTAAGCATAACTGTATCAGTCTCTACTTTACCCATTCTTCTTCATAGAGGTGATGTAATTACACGAGATTTATCCTTAGTCTGTATAAGAGAATCTTCAATCTGTTTAGCGATTGTAGTAAGGTCTCAAAACCCTACTATGTATTTCACAGTGTTCAACGGTGTGCGTAATTCGTCATGCCAATTTTACACACATATTGGAAACAATTCTTCCTGAGGGAGTTCTAAGCTTAGGGAATATGTTAATCCCTTACAGCGAGAAATGAAATCTAAGACCCTTTCATTCTCCCTTTGCATACAGTTTGTAAGATAAAAAACTGTTGTCTGTGGAAAATTTGATCTGAATTGAAGACGAAATCGTTGACGGATATCTTCCCATCCAGTAATTGATCGGGATTTCAAGCTTGTGTACCAGACAAAGGCTCGTCCTTGAATGGTTCGCATGAAGCGTCGTAGTTTTGCTGCTTCTTGCTGCACTGGATTTCCCATCATAGGATCTCAACAAGACATGTAATGCATTTAATACTGTTCAGGATCGCCTGATCCATTGAAAATAGTGAATACAGGGTTCCCAAAATTTGATGGGGGAGGGTTGCATCTACCCATTCTAGGTAAGCTCTCTTTTTAGTTTGAACCTGACCACGCTTTCCCTCCATAGATTCCAACCGAGATGTTAATGACTCAATAGTAGTTATTAACTTTTGAGAAACATCTGGTTGAGCTTGGACCAGAATAGGTGCACTGACTAGAGCTTGGACAGGTATGGCAGCTGGTACTGCAACTGATGGCAGCACTGCCAATTGCTGTTGCACTTGACCCATAGGATTAGACTTGTGAGGTTGTACTGATAAAGGAGGATATTCTTGATCCATATCAGTGGCTGCAACAAACTCCGTTGGCTTACTGACTCCAGCACACTTATGAGGGAAGACTACTTTGAAGTAGTTCTGTGTTCAACCTCATCAATTCTTTCATTTATTCCTCTTGTTGCGCAAATCTTTTCTCTAGTGAGAGCGATTGGCCTTCTCCAGAGGAAGGATATGTAACCTGATTCTTTCCCTTCCCCTTGTTTGATCCCTTTCGGAGAGGGGGAAGTGGTTTATTTGAAGTAACACCCTGATTTTGCATAAACCTTTGATTTCATGTACGCGCACCTTCTTCATTTGTGTCTGTCTGTACAACTTCTTGAACATGAACCTATTCATATGATCCCTCTGAGTGAGCCTCATCAGGTGGATTAGCAACAACGACATTGATGACATTGATTGATTCAAAATGCATTTCATCCCTTCCATCAGCATTTTTTTGATATTGTATTCTGCCATGCCCCTGAAGAGATATTGCCTTTTGTTGGTTTGATCCCTCATGAACTTCTTGGTGAACCGTAATTTGGATAGAATCTCCTGAGAGATTGGCTCTTCATTCCTCTTGAGTCTTCTTCCCCAATCGGTAAAATACTGACTTTCTATGAAGAGGAGGTTGATGATTTTAAAAAGTCCCCAGTCTGGTGGACTAGGGCAGTTCCTGCTGTCTTTGCTCAACTCCTCGAATCCTATTTGTTGATTCTGAGGGTTGGGTTAAAAGAGTCATCAGTCTGGCGAGCTGGGGTGGATCTTGACATGCTATGTATAATACTTTCTTAAAATCTCTCCTGATCTTGTGGAACTTAGTCCGGAAATTAGCTAGATGCATCAATCGACATCCACTTTTATCACCCAGCTCGAAAGACCATTGGATGATTTCTGACACTTCTATCACTTGATGATGTGCTTGCTCCATACAAGAGGCATGTTCAATATTCTTATTTGCTTTAAGCAGGAGTAATTAAACAACTTGTTATCTGTATTCTTAATTTTGAGAAGAACATGTTGAGGCATGTTCTTGGGAAAGATTTTGATTGCAAAAAAACCCATTGACTGTAGCCGGCCACAGGAAATAACATTGCATGAGACAATTTTTGACGGGCTTTACTGACTGGAGAGCACAGTGAAATGTAGTGCTCCATGAACACCCCATCCTCTTACATTAATACCAGATGGGGAATTGGCAGTTAACTGGTGAAATCTTCTTAGTTCGCCAATACATGAACGCTGAAGGGCTCCCTGCTACTTTTCAGCCTTCGAATGTCGAGAGACTGATATAGATGCCATGTCAATTTGGCATTTTAACCCTTCTGTTATCTTAACATGATTTTCATATTCATCATAAGATAATATTTTCTTTTTCAACTGACAATTAGTTATCCATATGTTGAGACGAATATCATGAATCCCATCTTCCGTCAACATCTCTGGAATGTCATACTGAGAGTCAGCCAAAGGCCAAAACATGACTGGAACTTAACCTTTCACCAGTTGATTTCTTATGTTCAGAATTTCCTCTTTATCATTCAATGAAGATTCTTCTACTAGTTTTGAACAGAGCTACTGCTTCCTTGTTGTTTCATTGGATTCAACAGGATTGGTAGAGAAATCACTGATCAAACAAGAAGATGCATGACTTAGGGGTGTTTCGGAGAATGACCTACACCCTGGGCTATCTTCCGATTGAGAAAGTATTTCATCTTCTAGCGATGAAACATCAGACATGACTGGTTTCAAATTTTCACGTGCCTCAAGATAAGAGGGCTTTCTCGGCACTACATTGTCCACTAGAGCATTTTCCAGGCAATGTGAATCCCTACTGCGTAGAAGACTTTCACAGCAAAATTCATCATCATGTGTAGGACCACCATGGTGGGTTAAAACAAAAGATGAGATCTCTTGCTACTTGTTCTTCTGACCACACAGAGGGTTCCTATGGCTCTCATTAGAAGAAGAAACTTCGAGATCGACCGAATTTTCATGAAGAAAGCGTTCATGAGGAAGTGTCTATTGAAGACCTTCGGAATTAATGTTCCCGTTATTGGGAAATGAGGGAGTAGAATCTTTATTTCCAATAGATAACTATATGAGGGTTTCAAGGACTCCATCATTGAGCAAGGACTTGTTACAAATTGTCTCTTGATCTCTTGACTGTGATGGGTGGGTCTTCTTCTTAGACACCTTCTTACTTACCTTGGAAACCACTTGTTGACAAATGTGGCGGCTCTGAGCAAGTGTATGTGCCTGATCAGGAGAGATGTCCAGGTTAGGCTGACGATCTCTACTCAAATCAGGTGTATGTGCTTGACTTGGTTGTCTATATGATATGTGGGAGTATGCCCCACAACCCTCTTGGACTAAAAAAGATGAGTGTGTCTATTCCAGAGTGAACTGTTAATGTTTCACTCCACTGGTAAGGATAGATTTATGTGTCTTTCTCTGAGATGTTGCTGAAGCTGTTATAATATCCTGGCAAGCATCCAGAATATGAGCAGGGATTTGCTTCTTCTCTTTCACCATTGACAGAATATTCTTAGTGACTTCAGCTTCCAGAACAGAGATATACGTCCATTCCGTGCTTGGAGTAGATGTATGTGCCTACTCCTATCCTCCTTTTGGTGTCAATGAATCCTGACAGTACTCAAGTGTGGGGGAAAAAAGTTGAGTCTGCCTCTTGTTTGTCACCGGAGCTTTCCGACAGACTTCTCAGTGTGCTACCAAGCGAGACTGCTGGTAGGCTTGATCAATACTAGTTGGTGTATGTGTATGCTGATTGTACTTTGCCGAACATGGTTGACGAGATCCATCATATGTTGTCAGACGAGCCTACTGACTAGCTGAGGATGTATAAATAGGTATATGTTCCTGCCTATAGTACTCTTCCGGAATTGCTTGGTGGGATTGGCGTGATGCTGCCAGACGAGTTTGCTGGACAGTGGAATTATAATGGGAAGGATTGTGTGCCCACTCGTTGCTTTCCACCAAGTTAGGTTGGTGGACTTCTCCGGAGATGGAAGAGATGAGAACCTACTCATTGTTAATCGGATTTCACCTCTAGAGATTCGTCTTGCCTAATCAGGTTCGAGGAACCTGATCCGAACGCCTGGAGTCGGTACCCTCATCATGTTGAGGGCGCACTGCCGCACGAGTCTAGCGGTGATGGATGATAGGATCCCTTGGGGAGAACTCATGTCTTCTTGAATTAAGTCCATAAGGGACCTGCTCATTCACCTCCCTAGAATAAGGGAGAGAATGGTGATTACGTTCCGGGGATAACAACCTGAAACGGTTGGAAATGGTGGTTGGCACCACCTGCTTCTTAATCACTGGTCGTTGTTGTCCGGACGACCGGTGTGAGTTGTTCACATAGAGGGCTTGTCGGGAAGCCTCCAGAGTTGGAATGGTACCGTGTTGATGGTACTCCTTAACCAGCACATTTGATACCCAGTGTTGAAGACGCTGAGTAGGTGATATCGTCCTTAGAGCGGACGATGATCCAGCAGGAGTAACAGCATTGGCATTCGCAGCAGCGGTATTCACAGGTGTGAACTTGAGAGAATCCATTTCATAGAATAGAGAAAATAATGGAAAAGAGTGCTTGTTTGATATAACAGACGTAATCAAGATAAATTCAGCCACTACATCTTTTGGATGAGTACATATGTCAATAATAGTTTTTGTTGGCCCTTTCATTGAGTTTTAAATAGGGGCCTAACAAATAAGCAAAGCATTATTTTAACTTGTTTAAGGATTCACGTCGGGTTCACCATTTTATGTTTCCCTCTAGAATTGGGGATGATCTCATTTATTTAAGATTCAAACATTCCAAGAGGTTTCTAACGGGTTTGTTCTTAGAACCAGAAACATCCAATGATTCCATATCAATTTGAACCTACTTTCCAAAGGTAGGCACTCATTTGCTGTGGAATGATGAGGCTTATGAATTTTCATTGGTCGAGAGGATGGGAGGTCAGACTCATAAAACCTTTTTAAGGGGAATTATTTTCCACTCTGGGACTCTCCTTATAGATTTAAGTTATTTTCGTGAATCCTTATTACATTACCAAGTATAAAATGATATTTCCTTTAGATCTGACAATCAATGGTTGATATGTAGAAAATTTAGATAATCTTTTATATGTATTCGAGGTTCTTCATTGATAGAGAATAATCTGTATTTGTTAAAGATTCTTAGTCAATGGTATCCTTTGATACATAAAAATTCTCTTGGTCATTATGACGACCATATTGGTTTTAAAGCCACTCAGTAGGGCACTTGAATTTTTTTTAATTCAGAAGGACATGGATTATTTCAAAGTTGGGATCGTACCCGCCGATGGGCTACCTACGTATCCTTTGTATTCGAAAAGGAATTAGAACCCACATAGTTCGAGTAAGGGAGTATGATTTTTATGCATGATTTATGGCTCAATGGAAGATGTCATGATTACTTTTAAACTCTAATCTCACGTGAGTCATGCTCGGTGTGAGAAAAAAGATGTATTGGTGCAACCAGAAAATTGTGCCATAAAAGATGAAATGATGTGGGGCTTATGTGTGAATGACTACCCAAATAGATGAGGATTAAGATTTACATCCGAGAAGAAATCCAGGAACAGGGTCCATAATGGTATATCTACTTCATGGAGATTTGGATACTCCAATCTTGGGGCTTACTCCTAAAGAAGATGCCCAAGTTAGGAGGATACTTATGATTTGGTTTTTCTCCTGAGAAGAAATCATACATCAAAAGGAAATTAAGACTTGTTAAGAGATATTAGGGTTGTGGCTTACTCTTGAGAAGAAGGCCCAGGTTAAGGGACATGAAAATTTAAGGGACTTGGGGCTTACTCCTAAGGAGGATGACCATATTTGAGACTGTGGCTTACTCTTGAGAAGAAGGCACAAGTTAAGGGACTTGAAAAATTAAGGGACTTGGGGCATACTCCTATGGAGGATGCCCATATTTGAGACTAGGGCTTACTCTTGAAAAGGAATCCCATGTTAAGAGAATTATGGTTGGGGCTTACGCCAGAAGATGATTCCCATATTTGAGACTGGGGATTATTCCTGAAAAGGAGGACCAGGATAATAAGGACTTAGGAATTACTCCTGAAAAGGAGGCCCATGTTAAGAGAATAATGGTTGGGGTTTACTCCAAAGGAGGATGCCCACAGTGGGAGTTTTATGATTGGGGATTACTCTTGAAAAGGAGGCCCAAATTAATGAGAATTTGGACTGGGGATTACTCCTGAAAAGGAGGCCCAGGTTAAGAGAATTATGGTTGGGGCTTACTCCTAAGGAGGATTCCCATAGTGGGAATTTTAAGATTGGGGCTTACTTCTGAAAAGGAGGCCCAGATTAATGGGAATTTGGACAGGGGCTTACTCCTAAAAAGGAGGCCCAGATTATGGATTCTCTCATCTTAAAGGATGAGGTTGAATGAATGAAATATCTAACTTTAGTGACATAAAGATGTGTTAATCAATAGGTTTTGAGAGATGTTCCACTGAATTCCTTTCAGATAAGGATGTAAATCAAGAAAACTTTCCATAAATGGCTTTGAAGAGTGTCTTGAAGACTAAATCTTGAACAGGAGAGGTGGAATGGCATAATAGGGGTAAAATGGGCAGGAAGGACACTCAAAAGTATAATGGAACACAAGTCTTGAGGGGTCGCTCAGGTACTGCGTAGGCGCGCAAGTCCTGGTCGCACATGCATACCTGCATGGCTAATCGGTACTTGCACAATCCTTGACTAGTAGAGTAATACTTGGGCGATTCTTGATCAAAGCCTTTAGAATATTCCTGAGGTACTTCTAGAAGAGTGGCGCACATGTTTTGGTGAATAAGTAGGGTGGCGTTCAAGTGTTTCCATTTCCCTTAAGGGTAAAACACTTAGGCGCACAAGTGTTAGTGAATTCTAACACTTATACCATACTCCTCTTGTTTAGACCTTCTATTATAGGTAAATAATTAACTTAGAAGTGTTCAGAAGTCCTGAAGAAGAGACTTGGGCGTTCATAGCTCTGTATCTGAATTCTGAAAAAAAAAATTCCACTTGGAATGGGGGGCCCACCGGGGCTATCTACAGGCTGGAAAAGACCCTGGGCGGTTATCACATACGGCGCGCAAGTGACTTGTGCGACCAAACATGCGGCATGCAAGTGTACTTGCGCGACCAAACATGTGGTGCGCAAGTGTACTTGTGCGACCATGGTAGAACTTGCGCGACCCTTGTTCAATGTTCTTTTTATACATTCCTTCATCAATTTTTGATATTTTTCCAAAGGTTGAATCACTTTGAGGTAAGATATTCCCCTTTTCCAATCTTTATAATCTTTGACGAAAGTAGCATCCACAACATCATAAAAAAAGTTTCCAAAAAATATTTATTTTCAAAATATAATATTTTTACATTTATTTATAAACAATTAATAATAAATCTAAAAATCATTATACATGTTTTTATATATTTTATGAATATATTCCATCATTGATCATTAATGATCAATATTGTTTATTAAGATAATAATTAATATCTATAGAAAATACAAGTATTGAAAAAAGGCCTTTTATAATATTTCATTTATTATTCAAATATGAGCATTTAGTTTCTATAAATAAATAAATATTCATTAATTAAAATTATTATAAATATTTTTTATAATTTAGTTAGTCCTTATAATAATTTATAAATCAACATTTATGTGATAATAATCACATATGTTAATAATGTTTCGATAATATAACATTGTTTATTTAAGGTTAATTTTTCCTATAATGAAAAGATATTGAATAATTCAATTTAAATTTAAATATATATAAAAAATCTTTAGTGTTAAACATAGATTTATAAGGAATATATTCTTGGATAGCAACTTTGGTGGGTCTTTTTCTCTCATTCCTTCCCATTTCCGATGAAATATTACCTATTTTCAGGTAACAAAATACAATGGACGGTGGATTTCTTATCATGTGTATAGTCCAATTTGGGTTGAAGCATGTAAATAAAATGTGTTACATTATACATTATTTTTTCACATTTAATTCATTATTATTATTATCATTCATTTATTTCGATTTTTGTTTTCATTATAATTTTAATGAAAACTATTTAACTCAATATTGTTCAACACTATTGAGTGGATCATTCATCATTAAAGACATTTATTCCCCAAAAATTAGTATATTTTCATTATAAACTAATTTTCTTAACTATAAGTATCATTGTGCCTCTTTTTTTGAAGAAGGAATGGTAAATGTTTTTATACATTTATTATCCTGAACTCAATAAACTCACAATAATGAACATGTATTCCCTAGCACAAATATATTACATTTTTTATCATCTATGTAGTTACCTATACTTCAATAAAGTACACCTTTGTTTGGATTACCATAAAATAATTATTTGGAAGGAGGATATACCTAATTCTATCATTTACAAAATGTACAAACATAATGAGTTCTTAGTAATTTTCTTTGAGCTCACTATTTCTATAAAAATATTTATATACCTAAATAATGGAGTCTTAATATATTACCATATAAAATTTATGTTACTAATTATAGATGATATCTTCATATACACAAAAATCAAGGATGAACATGATGAGAATTTTACAATTGTTCTACAAAAATTATGAAAGGAGAAATTGCATGGCCATTTTAGAGGTGGGAATTTTGGATTCAAAAGAATTCATATTAGGTCATCTAATCCCATGTTAGGGTATATATATATAGATCTAATAAAAATACATAGGTGACTAAGGAGTGGCCCAGACCCAGAGATATAATAGATATATGAATCATCCTTGGGTTATCTTGGAACGATCATTGTATTTCTTGAAAATTTTAATGACATCAAAAACATTGAGCCAAGAAAACTAAAAAGAGGGTAATGTTTGTATGGACTAGTAAGTATTAAGAGATATCTATAGAGTTTAAAAAAAAGTGCAATCACTTCTATTAAACTCACACTAACCAACTATGGTAAAGGGTTTGGGATCAAAATTGATGAATTGAAGAGGTTCATGGGCTGTATCCTCATGAAAAATTATAATTAGAACACTTATACCTATTTTCAATTGATTATTAATGAGAAGAACTACCAAACACATGATATGGGGTTTCGAACAATAACCATCATATTGATGATTTTGATTTACTATATATATATAGTAATGTGAAACATATATATATATATATATATATATATATGTATATATATATTTATCATGATATCATCACAAATATATTCACATATAAGGATCTCAACAAACACCAATGAAGATGGTTATATATTTTTATGTATTATGATTTCTCAATCTACTTCCATTCACGAAAGGAACATAATGTAGAATATGATCCATGTAATAAATACCATGTATCCTTATCCATTATAATGATTAATAAGGGCACAATCTTCTTAGATAGTAAAAGAAAATTTATAGAGATCACAATGGAAGGAATGTCATAATTCTTTTCTCAATAAATTCCCAATCATTAATCCATTTAAATATTAAACCATTAGAGATAGATGATGTGGAGTTATAGAGAAAGGTTGTGAACATTATTGATTTTTACATTATTAAGGATGAAATTTTAACATTTGGATCCCTTATATCTATCCCCTAAAAATAAAAACTGATATGGGACCATTAAGATGACACTTATAGATCATCGTTCCCTTTTAATATAAGAATCACTATGGTGTATTGAGATATGAAGAAAAGATAATAATAGGAAAACATGAAGAGGGATATTACAGATTTCATATCATGATTTCTAATATATAAAAAATTTAAGGCTGAATGATATATTTATAAGGTTACTATGAAACTATTTACCATGCCCTTATTGATATAGAAACATATGAAAACAGATTTTGTTGTATTACCCTCCGTTATATCTAAAGGCCATAAAACACTTTGGATTATTAGTTATTACCTTATAAAATCATTACATTTCTTTACAGTCGATGTATATTTCATTTTTTAAAAACACTATAGGATATTCAAAAGTGATGTGGTATGGTTTCAAGTATTATAGCAATCCATTGTACATAATAGATATTTGAGGTTTACCTAATGGTTTTGTGAAAATATTCTATAAGAAATGGGTGAAAAGATTGTTTTTAGTGCTTAATATCCCCTCTAGAGAGAATATTATTATAAAAGAACCATTAAAACTCTAGAGGAAAACTATGTTCACATTATATGGATTTTCAAGGATATTAGGATCAAATCCTTCCCTATGTATAGTTCTCAACTACCAATGGTCTCTATTTTATCAATCAATTGGAACATTATGTGGCTATGTATGGGAATATGTGTATGACTTCAACATGCTAGGATGATGTCCTAGAGTGGAAATAGATAGGAACTAATAATTCCTATAAGATGATAGAGATTTTTTAATGTATTCAGCACTATATTAAATTAAGAAATTGTTGTAATAAAATAAATGATGACAATTTTTAGTTGGACTCAAAGCATTAGGTCGAGGATAAGGTGTTCTTTAATATAAAACCATGGAATAAAGTCATATAGTTTGGGATTATGGGAATTAAAATTCTTAGATACATCAAACCCATTTATATTATTGGTCACATTAGAGTTTTATCCTATCAAATAGTACACATGTCTCAATTTAGTCAAGTACATGATTTTTTCACCTATCCCTCTAGAGGATGTTCCTCCTAGATTCCTCACGTATTCTAAATTCCTAGGTGTGTCTATTAGAGATTGATCTTTTATAAATTTAGTGACCAATTATATATATGAAACATAGAGTGAATGATCTTCTAAATAATACAACTCTTACATACAATGTGTTCTCGAAATACCGTAAGTATGAAGAAGAAAACTGTGAACCCAAAGTAGTGATAAAACCGACGTACCATCATCTATTTTAGAATAAGAAATGAAATTTTTTCAGTGAAATTTCATAAGGGAATAATGAAATTCCCTAGAAATTAATATATACAATTTAAATTCAATAACTGTATGGTTTAAATATTTAATAATATAGTATAGTATAAAATAGAATGATAATGTGTTTTCCATCAAATGATAACATTAAATTTAGTTAACAACTATACTGAGAAAAGTGAATATAATTACTATGGGGAAATAAATTTTAAAATATAAAAAAACCACAACAGGAGATGTTGGATCATATTTATATCCAAGGATTATCACACTAAAAAACCATACTGTAAAAAAACTAAACGGAATTTTAGTAATGAATCATTCAGGTTTTCAATAAATAATATTGTAACTTCATTGAAATTTAAGTAATAAATAATTAAAGTAAATTTCATGTATTTATATGGAGTATGAAACCTAAATGATCAATGGAATATTCCCTAAAGCATTAGTGACCTACCCATTGGAATAGTAACTATACCACTCAAGGAGTAAAATAATAAATAATATTTTTATTGAATGAGAATATAATAAAATTAATTCATAA
Source organism: Viscum album (assembly GCA_963277665.1). Lineage (NCBI taxonomy): Eukaryota > Viridiplantae > Streptophyta > Magnoliopsida > Santalales > Viscaceae > Viscum > Viscum album. The sequence goes on along the minus strand of OY728131.1, from coordinate 484,355,041 downwards.
AATAGTTATATTAAAGATTTAACATTATAAAATAAATTATATACCTAAAAAGTATAATTTTAATTTTTAGTAAACTATATATGTTTTATTTACATTAAAATATATTTTTATGGTTAATTTATAATTTTTAAATATAATTTAATTCCATAAAATGGTCTTCTAAACTAATATATATTTTTATGTAAATTATAAAATAAATTTATGATGAACCGCATAATTCTTCAAATGGATGATAAATTGGGGTTTTTCATAAAACATTGAATTATTCAATAAATAATGACTTTATTTAAGATTTAAACATATCAAATTTTAAAAAAAATTAAAAAAAATAGATGAAAATTATTGATTCCTATGGTCAAATGTATCTTGTGGTGAATTTTTCTACTTTTATAAAATAGTTGAATTTTTACTGATTAGCATAATACAATAAAATACATGATTTAACATTATCTATAAATGTATTATTAATAAATATTGGGTGATGTAGGAAACCATTACCTGCAAATCGCATATACAACTTATTATAGATAATTTCTTTAATAATAAATATGTTTTGTCATGGGGACAAATAATAAACTGAAGAGTATTAAATTCAAAATTAACCATCTCATCGAACTATAAATACCTCCCTTCATAGACCTCTTATCCTCTTACTATAACTTCCTTACAAAGTCAAATATATACCAAAATCACTCCCTAGCCACCAGTACTTGAAATGTTCTTATTTATTCACAAAATTCCATTCTATATATCTACAATGGGTTTCCTTAGAGATAATGCATAATGGAAGAGATAATACTCTTAACCAAAGACACTCAAATCTTTTTTTCTCACGCATAATAGATTTATTTTTATCCATATTAGTAAAATCCTCAGTATTATTAATATAATTAATTTTTTTCATAATTATGTAATTTCCACAATTTGACCTTCTTTTGCCATTGTTAACCAAATCACCTACCATGTTTTTGTTGGATCACTGCATGCATTGATGATGTATTTCATTTTTCACCACCACCTAGATTTATATTTATAGAAATAATATTATGGTTAAATTTTATGAAAATTATTAAATTATAACTTATTAAATGTATTATAATGTACTCATATACATTAAATCAAATAAAAATAATCCATCCATGATGGTCGGTAAAGTAGTAGAGATGAACTAACTATGTATTAATAACATTTATGCTAAGTGAATTACCTATATTTTATACCAAATATGGATGTTTTGGTAAAATTAAACTTATATTATTACATGAATATCATTTTATTTCAATTATTGACTCATAATAAAATTTTATTTGAACTTCAATTATTATCCAAAAACTAAAACGGTGTAGGAATCATTAAAAAAACAGGTGGGAGATTAGGAAATACCTGATTGGTTTTTTAACTGATTTATAAAAACAAAAAATAGTAGTAGCATGTCTATTACATTTAAAAAAATGTTCTTCATAATGTTCATAATAAGTAAAATTTTATTATTTGGGAGGATAGATGATCATACTGAAGAAGTCTAGGATTACAGTTATAGGATCATTCAAACTACCCTTGAACTTTTTGGTTACATATTCATATAATTATTTCCCATTACACTTATTATCATCTCTGATCAATTTTTGATATTCTATATATATTTCTTATATATGTAATTTTTTTAATTTATTTTCCTGTTTTTTATATTATACATATTATTGAAGTTTCCTTCTTTCCTCATTATTTTCAGAAAACTAGTCTTCATGAGAATAAATATAATTCATATCTCGTTTTACATACCACATTATCATTTCATTTTTAACATTACAATTTTTTTGTAAAGAAAATCATTTATTTACTAAATTTATGTTTTTTCCATTTATGGTTTTGTGTAAATTATTATTATCTTCACTTATTTTAATATTCCTTATGCTTTTCCTAAACCCCAAATTAAGAGGCTACTTTCCAAACCAAAATTTCCACCCATTTAGATTTCATCACATTAAATGAAGTTCATTTTTAGGACCTAGGATTTTTTATTCATTTGTGAATGTAAAATAATTTGTAATAACATCTTCTACTAGATTCATTATGTTATTCCATCATATTTTGTACCAAGAAAAATTTATGTAACACATTATATTTTTTATGTATTCTATCCGGAATATAACCTATTTTTTAATTTCTTATATGGTGTTCACAAATATATACATATTATGAATATGAAAGATGTTCCCTATTAGTTCTAAAATTAATTAGGTAATGTTTTCATTTCATCAAAAACCATGTATGATGTACATGTGGTTCACCTATCACATTATGTTACGTTGTCATTGTGGAAAGCCTCGACTTATTCTTATAATTTAATGTTTTATATTATTTTCACATTTCCATTATTATAACATTATTTTTCATATATAACCCTTATGATGATATATTATCATCCTCTTTATGATATAATGTCATTCATCTTCTCTCAGTAGTTATATTTAATTAAATTATTTTTTTCAAGTACCAACCATTATTACTCACACATTTCCTTATATATATACCAAGGATTTCATGTGTAGTATTATAAAATAATATCATTTAATATAGCCTTTTGGATAATATGATAATGAAGATGCATTTATGTTCAGGATTTTAGATTTATGTTCCTAATCACTCAATGAAAAAGTAATTCTATATAAATGGTTTTTATATTATGGAATTGGATGTTGAAAATTGAAAATAATAGGTTAGATGATTTTTTATGTTTTATGACAAGAATAATGGGGAAGTGTCTCATAAATTAGAGTCAAAGGAATAAATTGACTCAAAATTATGCATGGGGGGATAAATTTGAGATATTATATTGTCAAGATAGAGTGGTTTTCAAAAATATAAAATTAGAGTTACTAGTATATATTTATTTAACGTTTCAAATAATTCCCCAGAAGGATTCATAAATAGTATTAAAAACTGATGAGGGAATTCCGAAAATGTTCTTCACTTTTAATTTTTCAAAAATCCATATTATAATAATTTCTTTATAGGTAAAGGGGATGAGAAGGAGATTGAAAGTGTAGTTACCAATCATGGCATTATTAAGAAGTCATAAATTTATAATTTGTATATAACAAATATAAAAGGACTTGGGGAATTTTTTCTATCCTACAGAGGAGAAATTATTTCTAGGGATGAAACATGTCTAGATAATGTTTATTATTATCTTATCAAATATTTTAAAATAAAATAAGTAAATTTTTATATTTAAAATAAAAAAATAATAATTAATGTTATAAATAAGTTATCATAAAATATCATGCCAGTAGAAGATAATATTTTTCATTTCTAGTTATTTTGTTGTGTTGTGATCCTAAAAGAAATACAATCCTTGTATTTTACGACAATTATTCCAATTAAAAATAAAATAATGTGGTATATTAATTTGACTACAGCAACATTAACACTAAAATGTTTTTAATTTTTCTTTTCCACCTCCACAAATAATATTTCAAACAAATAAAATTGAATCTAGAATAATTAAAATCTTTTCTATAGATAAATTATATATGGTAGAAGATATCCTTATTGTAGTTCAGAAATCCTTCATCAACATTAGAAAAGGTGGAAGGTCATCTATATAAAACAAGTGGATGGATATTTGAAGTACATTATTTATTTTATAGGAACAATGAATTCATGTTTCATATCCATTAAGATAACTCTATTGAGATAGACTCCCACAAAACCAAACTGGAGAGAAGAAAGGTGGTTACTTTTCCTTACAGAAATTGAGAATGAAAAATATCTAATTGAGGATTAAATAACCTTAATGGATCATATGTTTCTCATAGAATTTAATGAATAATAGAGATAAATATTATAGAGACCCCATAGAAATAAAAATATTGGGGATAAAATCCCATAAGATAGTGTCAAATTCCAAGGATATATCCTGGTTTAGGGGAATATTTCCATTATGAAACTTCTTCATGAATATATTATCATATATAGAGGATATATAAAAATTGTTCTTAATTTTGTTCCATGGGATGAATCATTATTATTTCATAGAAACAATTCATTCTATTAGAGAAGAAAATATTATATAGTTGAATTTATTTTACCGATAATATGTAGATTGTTACAAAACATTATATGTTAGAGTTTTTATATTTACATTTCATGTTAAACCATTACTATGAGGTTCTTAAATTCTATGTTTGGTCTCACTGTAATAAATTTTCTTGAAAAATGATTCCCTAACATAATAAAAAAAATTAACCGGTATATTTTTAAAATGGTCTAGAAGAAGTTTTTTGAGAAATCATTTGGTCCATGTTATGTTGTTAACATTTAGGGTGAATAAGTCCTCCTTGATTTAGTCCATTTAGTGGAGGTATGGTATATAAGTATTATGCATATCATTTATGAGATTAGGTGTAACATCCCAGGTAAATAATGAATATGAAATGTTCATATATATTCATATTTGTGAATAAAATTTTAATATTACTTTAATGGGGATGCTATGTTCGATGGCGTTCCTAACACGCAACAACGAGTTTCTTTGAAATCTTACGTTGCACACTAATAATATAATAATATTATTTTAAATGGTAGTTAACACCTAGCCATTGTAATGGAGTGAATGAACCGAACTCACAAGAAAATGATTATATATGTTTGCCAAATATTTTTACTTTTATGCAATAAATGTTAGAGGGGTAAAATGCGAATGAATCCAATTGTAATCGTAAATATTCTAATATTCTTTAAAAGGTCAATTAACAGCCTTTTGATGGAGAAACATTTTTAAATACAATTTTTGTAAATTTTATGTGTTATATTGGACCAAATAAAATCGTTTTTTAGAATCAGGATGTCAAAATTTACTTTGTGTATGTTTTTGTTATTTTTTCGATAAAATTCATTTTTAATGAACAAGTGAAAAATGTTGTATTTTAATTCAAAACCTCTTTTTAATATAATTTATTTATATGATTAGATCATATTTTTAATTGTTTTTAAAGTTCAATTAGAATATATTTTTACTATTTAATCCAATGGTGGTCATTGGAATTAATTTCACTTTGACATTGGACTTAAACTAGTGTCAATCTTTTAATAGATATTGTTTCTTCAAAACACGCTATTTGTTTTGACAGTGGGAATTAATTATTAATTTAATTAATGCAAATTATATTTTTTGAATTTTGTAAAATAGATATAATTGTTTAATTCGGAATGTCAAATATATCTTAGGTTGAATTTTTGGTATTTTTTCTGAAAAACATCAATTTTTGATGAATAGTGAAACCCCTAAGTAGTAGTTAAAAAACTTATTTTTTGTTTAAATGAATCTTTACCACTTCTGTGATTTGAATTTAAAAAATCTGACATAAATGTTTTTAATTAGTATGTAAAATTTGGGTCAATGGGATTAAAATAATTTTTTGTGGAATAGTAACTTTAAAGTTTTACTAATCGCAAATAAAGGTAATTAGTGTAATTTAAGGTAATTATAATGATATAATAATATGAAATTACCTTTACACTTGTCCTACACTTATTGGATAAGTCATGTCCGACCAAGAAAATACATGGGTCAACTTGGGGACCCCATGGAGCCACTTGGGTAAGAAAAAGACATTAATAACTTTTTATTTAAAGTTAAAATAAAAATGTCACAAACATGTATTGTTTTACTAAAACATTTTTTATATGGGTTATACAAGTCATATTTTTTACTATAAATATTAAATATAATGATAAAATCATTTCATAAATCATAGTATTTTTTTTATAATTTTTAGACATTAAATAAATTAATTTATTGATGACACCATGATGATGCAGAGATTATCTCATTAATGAACGATTTAAATAAAATGAAAAGATAATGTAAAATATAACACTTACACTTGCATAAAACCTATTGGATGAGTATATTTATAACCATTATCACCATATCATCTAAATATATCAATTTGTGGCCTTTAAAATCTGAACCTCATTTTAATATAAAGTAACATTTCTTTACTTTCCAAGAGTGTCCCTCCTCCCTCTTATAAAATGCCCCCCACCTCTACCTCCTTACCCAAAATTCTCAAGCCTTTGGCTCAAACAACCCCTACCCATTTCTTCTCTCCACATCCCTCTCTTAATCATTGAAGCCTCACCTTGGGCCGAAAGCTTTTCAAGAAACCCATTTGGTTCAAACCAAAGAGAGTTACCCGATTTAAAGGTAATATCCTCTCTTATGTTAATTTGTTTTACTATGCTTCTCAACCCCCCTAAACTCTTTTTATTCCTTCATTTTGTTACAACACCAGTATATTAAATATACATGGATTTTTTAGTAATAAGTATTCTAGCTACACTTACACACACATCTGTCTAATAGTTAAAGAACATACTGTTTCTGTGGTTGGAGAATTACTGCCTCACGAAATGATGATTGTTCAATATTCTTTTAACACCTTTAAAGGTGACCATTATGATTTCACTGAATTTTATATATGATATATATGGAATATATGTTTTCTATATTCTTCTAAAATTTATTTTTAAAACATACCTTTATTCTTTTCATGTTGTGCAGTTGCGATAATTGCATATGAGGAAGTGTGGACTACCGCCCCCTCAAGTGATGCGACTCATTCTTACAATACATTGAATGTATAAATAATTAAATTAATGAACTTATGTGACCCATATAACATATATATTATACTGTAATTATAATTTATGTATCTCTCAATTATTTTTTATTCCATTAATATGACAAAAAATGAAAGTAGTGTTCATGCGTACATACGGCCTACCGTCTCCATGAACGGTGCATTTCATTTATTTTTATCTCCAAATGTTATTGAATAGTATAAAATGAATATTAAATGGATATATACGATATTTAAAATCATTAATACTATTATGGAGATGATGTACTTGTAACTAAATGGACAATTCTATTCAAACATGTTCATTTTTTACTCATGTACCAAACATCGACAAAAACATCTGATATGAACTCACATAATTAACTAATTATTATAACATTATAATATATGATATTAATTGAATAATAAATTTTAAAGTAGGTCCTTATGAAATTATAAATTGAAAAATGTTTATTATTCAGGAATATAAAGAAACGAACAAGACAAGTCGGACTTGAGGTAAGGGATCCTACCACTCCCTTTCTTTTTAAGTACTATTTTTTATGTAAATTACTTTAATCTCCTCTTTATTATGTTGGGGATGTTCTTTTATATTACTATTTATTTACATTATATGTTAATATGATGAGAGACCCTATTTGATCTCATCAATCCATTTTTGGATGTTTTATGTGGTGCTGTTAGGCTGCCGAATTTTCATAAGGGGCTTTTCATCTCACTTTTTATTCCCGTGAGATTCATGCTACATTTTCCACTATTTCCTTTTGTGTGGTATATGTAATGCCCATTATTTTACTATTTGTATAATATAATCTCATTTATGGTAATTTGAATCTTCATTGTATGACCCTTCTTTCATGGGGTGTACGTTTCTAAAGTTTCCCAAATCGGTAAGGGAACCTTTCACACTCCCTTTTTTAAAAGACTTGTTTTGTTATGTCTTTTAATTTTCATCTTTTTATGTTGGGATATGTTCTTATATATCCTTATTGATGTAAATTTTATGTCGAAGTGAGGATATACCATTTTCTATCTCATCAACAAATTTTATGAATTGTAAAGTGACGTTGTTAGGCTGTCGAATTTAACAAGGGAACTTCTTAACCCAATTTCAATTTCTTTGGGTTCAACATGTAGTTATTGAAAATGTCATGCTTCGAATATGTGTTAATGAACTTTGATTGATTTACAATTAATATCCACTTATATTGGGTCTATTTATATTTTTCACACATAATTATAGGATTTATTTATCCTTAATTTAAGGATACCTATTTTATAAGGGATTTCATCTCATTTTACATTTCTATTGAGACTTCATTGTTGTTATGCACCAATTCACTATTATATGGTGTATATACTATCCTTTTGAATATTATACCATGAATCCCTATATTCTCATGATATTATAAAGTTCTGATTAAATGTTATTCCTCAATTATTGTATTCAAGTGTCTCTCATTTTGCTAAAACCCTTTAACTAAAATATAGTTTTAAATGTTTTAATGATTTATTCTTATAAATATTTCTCATTAAGATCCATGTTTTAAAAATGGTTTTAAGGATTTATTTATATGGATATTAATTGTTTAAAATGATACAATCTTCAAAGTGGTATGGGACACTTTGATTCAAAAATATCTTTATTAAATGGTTTAAATGGTTTTGAAAATGGTTTTTAGAATGGATTCATTATTTCAATATCATAAAATGTTATATTGTTATTGAAATATGGGAATGTTATCTTTCATTTATGCTTAAGTTATGTGCTATGATTATGTTATGGTTCTTGGTCATTTTTTATGAAGATGAGTGGTTCCGTGATAAACTATGGGTGGGTGATCTCGATATAGCACTCCAATGCATTGGGTAACACGAAGGAGTTAAATGCTAAGGTTCCTTCGAAGAGATTTAGGGAATATACTATGATGGGTATTCCAAATGTAACCATGAGGGTTACTCCCTACGTGAGAATGTTATAAATGCCACAAGTTACCTTTATGTCTTATTATTTCTATGAGTTATTCAAAAATATTATGATTTCATGAGGTATGATAAAGTGCTTATGTTTTATGTGTAATGTATGATTTCATTGATTATTATATATACATGGACTAATGTTTTTTTCCATAGTGTTATAACCCTTACTGAGCTTTTTATGCTCATCCCATGTTTTTGAAATGTTTTTCACAGAACATAAAGTGGAATAGGGTCAAGGATGGGATCAAGGAAATTTTGGGCTATCTAAAAAAAGAAACTAGACATGACACTTTTGTTCAAGAGTTTTTATTTTGTGAAAAAAATTAAAAATGAGTAGATGTGTCTACTTAGTAATCTTTGAGATGTAATGGTTATGTCCTAATTCTATAAAACTCTAAACCTGAAAAGATCCTCAATGTGAATTATTCAATTTAATTCAATATTAAGTAATTTTATAAGGTTGGGTCCTTATAGTTGGTATCAATGGTTGGTTTAGATAACTTTAGAGGTTAGGGTATTCTTTAATCATAAGTTACATTACAATAATGGTTAGTATTTTGGATGGAGTCATTGTTATTTTTTAAAGTTAGAATGAGATTGAGATATCTTGGATAAGTATATCTTGGTTTTTATCTTCCTCATTAGTACATGATGATTTTGTTGGTATACTCACACTGACATTTTTGGTTTTAGTAAATGGATGGATCTAGCAGGCACCAAAGTGACAATTGGTTTGAAGGAAACTCTGATGGTTCTCTGATAAAGGGACTAGATGAAATGGGGGATTCAATGAGGAATCTTGTGGTTATTCTAAACTAACTACCAGGAGTCATGATTAACCACTTGAACCTTGACGAGTTATCTAATGCATAATGTACGAGATAACAAACTCAATGTGGATGTTAAGGTAATAATTATAAAGGTAACCATTCGGGTTTATATGATTCTTAATTTTGAGGTAATTATGGGTTACTATATGTTGTGATGGAAAATTAAAGGCATGAGATAAAATTGAGGTTAAACTATGTTATGGTTATTTTTGAAGATTTTATCTCTTTTTGGGGAATGTTTTAAGAATTATGTAGTTCTGGAAAAAGGAAAACACGTTGACCGTGTGACAACCCGTCGCATCGGACGAAACTGCGGGAATCGAACACACAACCAATGTGCGACTGGTATTTATCGCCTAACACTGGGCTACATGAAGTCCCTGGTTAGTTTTACTAATTATTTTTAGTTAGATTATTTTATGAATTAAGAATAAGTTGATTTTGAGTTATCTATGGAAATGATTAACCTATTAGGGAGGATATGTGATTAGGTTAATTACATTTCAATACGAGACTTTAAGAGAAGCTAATGTTATTTGGAGAGAAATGTTAAGATTTAACTTGGAAGACTATGTGATTAAATCCTTCTGAGTTTTGGGTTTCAATATTAGTTTTGATTACTTTGAATAATTTTATGGATATATTATTATTGAATGGTCTTTGATGAACCTTGGGTTTTTTGGAAAAATTTTAGAGATTAAGAATAGATTTTTTTTATAAAGGATTATCCGTTTTGGGGATTATCTGATATTTTACTAACATTTTTGGTTTTGGTTTTGGATAAGGTCTAAGGACATGGGAAATATATAGTTCCCTTTTGTGGATTAGGTGATTCTCTAGAAGTTTATTATAGAGCTCTTAATGTGAACAAGTCATCCTAATAGTCGTCTTTTAGAGAAAATATGAGTTTGTGTAAGAAATCTACTAAAAGTGGAAAGTCAACATGAAAACTAAGTATGTTTCCTTATGTTTTAGTTAAGCCCATAAATAAATTCCTCAATGAAATGTAACTTAAAACAAAAATGTTGTCTGTTAAATTTTCCTACTGGGGAATCAAATATCTTTTAACCCATCACAAGTTTGTGATTTTCTTGTGGTTAAATTTCTCCTAAACATGTTTTATATCACTCTCCACTAGAACATGACCCTTTGTTTTCTCTTCCGTGTCTATGTTTTCCTACATGGAATCCTAGTATGGGTTAACATGGGTGACCATTGTACTTCTCTCTCTTTATTTTAAAGTGATAGTTTAACCGACTCTTTTTCTGATGTGGGACTTTCAATGATGTTTCTGAGCCAAATTTTAAAATTGCGAGGACACAATTCCCAAAAGGGGGGGAAGGATGTAACAGCCCAGGAAAATAATGAATATGAAATGTTCATATATATTAATATTTGTGAATAAAATATTAATATTACTTCAAAGGGGATGCTATGTTCGATGGTGTACCCAACATGCAACAATGAGTTTCTTTGAAATCTTTTATTGCACACTAATAATATAATAATATTATTTTAAATGGTAGTTAAATCCTTGCCATTGTAATGGCGAGAATGAACAGAACTAACTAGAATATTATTATATTTGTTTGTCAAATATTTTTACTTTTATCCAATAAATGTTAGAGGGTTAAAATGCGAATGAATCCAATTGTAAGCGTAAATATTCTAATATTATTTAAAAGGTCGATTAACCGCCTTTTGATGGAGAACCCTTTTTGAATCCACTTTTGACAATTTTATATATTATATTGGACCAAATAAAATCCTTATTTATAATCGGGACATCAAAATATACTTTGTGTATGTTTTTTTTATTTTTTCGATAAAGTTCATTTTTAATGAATAAGTGAAAAATGTTGTATTTTAATTCAAAACCTCTTTTTAATATAATTTATTTATATCGTTAGATCATATTTTGAATTGGTTTTAAAGTTCAATTAGAATATATTTTTACCATTTAATCCAATGGTGGTCATTGGAATTAATTTCACTTTGAAATTGGACTTAAACTAGTGTCAATCTTTTAATAGATATTATTTCTTAAAAACACGCCATTTGTTTTGACAGTGAGAATTATTTATTAAATTAATTAATGAAACTTATATGTTTTGAATTTTGTAAAATAGACATCATTTTCGAATTTGGAATATCAAATATAGCTTAGGGTGAATTTTTGGTATTTTTCTAAAAAACATCAATTTTTGATTAATAGTGAAACCACTAAGTGGTAGTTAAAAAACCGATTTTTCGTTTAAATGAATCATTACCACTTCTGTGATTTTAATTTCAAAAATCCTGCATACATGGTTTTCATTAGGATTTAAAATGTGGTTCAATGTGATTTAAATAATTTTTTAGTGAACAATAACTTTTAAGTTTTATTAATCGAGATTAAAGGTAATTAGTGTAATTTAAGGTAAATATAATGATATAATAATATGAAATTACCATTACACATGTCCTAAACTTATTGGATAAGTCATGGCTGACCCAGAAAATACATGGGTCAACTTGGGAACCCCATTAATCCAGGTGGGTAAGAAAATGACATTAATAACTTTTTATTTAAAGTTAAAATAAAAATGTCACAAACATGTATTGTTTTACTAAAAAAACGTTACGTGGTGTTATACAAGCCATATTTTTTACTATAAATATTCCGCAAGAATTCTAAATCGATTTCCTACATCATAGTATTTTTTTATAATTTTATACATTAAATAAATTTATTTATTTATGACACCATGATGATGCAGCGATTATCTCATTAATGAACGATTATAATAAAAAAGAAAAGATAATGTAAACTCTAAGACTTACACTTGTCTAAAACCTATTGGATTAGTATATTTTGAACCCTTATCACCTTATCCTTTAAATATATCAATGTGGGACCTTTAAAATCCAAATATTATTTTAATATAATGTTACATTTCTTTACTTTCCAGGAGTGCCCCTCCTCCCTCTTATAAAAGGCCCCCACCTCTACCTCCTTAGCCACACCTATCAAAAATTTGGCTTGGCCAAACCCTTCCCATTTTATCTCTCCACATACCTATCTTCATTATTTAAGCCTCACCTTGGGCAGAAATCTCTTCAAGAAACCCTTTTGGTTCAAACCAAAGAGAGTTACCTGATTTAAAGGTAATGTCCTCTCTGATGTTCTTTTGTTTTATTTTGCTTCTCCAACCCCCTAAACTATTTTTATTCCTTAATTTTGTACCAACACAAGTATATTAAATATACTAGGATTTTTTAATAAGAAGGATTCGAGATAAACTTACACACACATCCGTCTAGTGGTTAAAGAACATACTGTTTCTATGGATGGTGAATTACTGCCACACGAAATGATGATTGTTCAATATTTTTTTAACACCATTAAAAATGGCCATTATGATGTCACTATATTTTATATATGATATATATGGTATTTATGTTTTCTATATTCTTATGTATTTTATTTTTAAAACATACCTTTATTCGTTGCATGTTGTGAAAATGCGATAATTTCATATGTGGAAGTGTGGACTACCGCCCCCTCAAGTGATGTGACTCGTTCTTGCAATACATGGAATGTATAAAGAATGAAATTAATGAAATTATGTGACCTATATAACATATATATTATACTGGAATTATAAAATATATATCTATCAATTAATTTTAATTCCATTAATATGACAAAAAATGAACGTAGCGTTCATGTGTACGTACGGCCTACCGTGTCCATGTACAGTGCATTTCATTTATTTTTATCTCCAAATGTTATAGAATAGTATAAAATGAATATTTACTGGATATATATAATATTTAAATCATTAATCCTATTATGGAGATGATGTACTTATAACTACATGGACAATTCTTTACAAATAAGTTCATTTTTGACTCATGTACCAAACATCGATAAAAACATCTGATATGAACTCACATAATTAACTAATTATTATTACATTATAATATGTGATATGAATTTAATAATAATCTTTAAATGAGGTCCTTAAGAAATTATAAATTTACAAAAGTTTATTATTCATGAATATAAAGAAACGAAAAAGACAAGTCGGACTTGAGGTAAGGGATCCTACCTCTCTCTTTATTTTTAAGTACTCTTTTTTATGTAACTTAATTTAATATCATCTTTATTATGTAGGGTGTTGTTATTTTATATTTTAATTTCTGTATATTTTATGTTAATATGATTATAGACCTTATTTTATCTCATCAATCCTTTTTTGGAAGTTTTATGTGGCGCCGTTAGGCTGCCGAATTTTCATAAGGGGATTTTCATCTCACATTTTATTCCCGTGAGATTCATGCTACATTTGCCACTATTTTCTTTATTGTGGTGTATGTACTGCACATTATTTTAATATTTTTAAAATATACTCTCATTTATGGTTATTTAAATCTTCATTTAATGAACCTTCTTTTAGGGGGTGTATGTTTCAAAAGTTTCCCAAATAAGTAAGGGAACCTTTCACACTCCTCTTTTTAAAAGACTTATTTTGTTATGTATTTTAATTTACATCTTTTTATGTTGGGATATGTTCGTCTATATATTTATTGATGTAAAATTTATGTCCAAGTTATGAGATACCATTTTCTCTCTCATCAACTAATTTTATGAATTTTATAGTGACGCCATTAGACTCTCGAATTTAACAAGGGAACTTCTTAACCCAATTTCGATTTATTTGGGTTCAACATATAGTTATTGAATATGTCATACATTGAATATGTTTGAATGACCTTTGATTGTTTTACACTTAATATCCACTTATATTGGGTGTATTTATATTTTTCACACATAATTATGAGATTGATTCATCCTTAATTTAAGGATTACTTATTTATAAGGGATTTCATCTCATTTTACATTTCTATTGAGACTTCATTGTAGATATACACCAATTCACTCTAATATGGTATATATACTATCCTTTGGAATATTATATCATGAATAAATTTATACTCATGATATTATAAGGTTCTGATTAAATGTTATTCCTAAATTATTGTATTCAAGTGTCTCTGAATATGTTAAAAACCATTAAACTAAAATATAGTTTTAAATGTTTTAATGATTTATTGTTATAAATATTTGTAATTAATATCCATGTTTTCAAAACGGTTTTAAGGATTTATTTATATGGATATTAATGGTTTAAAATTTTAAAATCTTCAAAGTGGTATGGGACACTTTGATTCAAAAATCTCTTTATTAAATGTTTTAAATGGTTTTGAAAATGGTTTTTAGAATGGATTGATTATTTCAATATCTTAAAATGTTATATTGTTATTGCAATGTGGGAATGTTATCTTTCCTTTATGCTTATGTTATGTGCTATGATTATGTTATGGTTCTTGGGAATTGTTTATGATGATGAGTGGTTCTGTGATAAACTAAGGGCAGGTGAGCCCGATATAGCTATCCAATGCATTGGGTAACACGAAGGAGTTAAATGCTAAGGTTCCTCCGAAGTGATTTAGGAAATATGCTGTGATGGGTATTCCAAGCATAACCATGAGGGTTAATATATACGTAATAAAGTTATTAATGCCTCAAGTTACATTTATGTCTTATGATTTCTATGAGTTATTCATAAAAATTATGATTTCATTAGGTATGATAAAGTGATTATGTTTTATTTGTAATGTATGATTTCATTGATTCTTATGTATACATTGGAAAATGTTTTCTTTCCATAGTGTTATAACCCTTACTGAGCTTTTTATGCTCATCACATGTTTTTGAAATGTTTTTCACTGGACATAAAGTGGAATAGGGTCAAGTATGGGATCAAGTAAATGTAAAGCTATCTAAAACAAGGAACTAGACACGACTCTTTTGTTCAAGAGTTTTTATTTTGTGAAAAAAATGGAAACTGAGTAGATGTGTCTACTTAGTAATCTTTGAGATGTAAAAGTTATGTCCTAATTCTCTAAAACTCTAAACCTGAAAAGATCCCCAATGTGAATTATTCAATTTAATTAAATATAAGTAATGTTATAGGGACGGGTCCTTATATTAGGTATAAAACCTATTGTTTTCGTATAAGGGTTTACATATTCCATATTAAAGATATTATTATAATAGAATGAAATTATGGTACCAATTACAAAATTAGAATCAATATATTCTCCACCACCACATATATGGGTGATAATTCATTAAAAATTTCTCTCCCAAATAATTTCCTACATATATTTAGAGTTCCTTTCTATATTTGAGTTATAATAGATCATTATCTACCCTTTTAGGATATTGTATATTATAAAATAATATATTATCAATCCAGGTATAAATCTAATGTTCCTTTTGAGATTGATATTCTATATTATTCAACACAATTTGATAGTCATGATGATTAGAGGTATCCTATGACATATCATTATCAAGATAACTAAACATTTTGCCCAATATCTAAATATATTTTTACTTATCCCAAGATTTAATATAACCTTTTGAAACTCTCTTTTGGAGGAATTTTATAGGGCTTCCATCATATAAATCATTCTAATTTTATCATATTCTTACTAGAAATTGATGAATATAAATGGTGAAGGGGGAACATAGAACCTAGTTATTTTACAGTGACAAAAATTGTGGAATAGTTTGAGTGGTGTCTTGATGCGACCATCGAGGATAACAGGGGGAGGTGTATCACATGATAAATATCAAATAAAGTAGGTAATATTAATGTATTACAAAAATTGATGGTGAATCTATCCCCTAGTATATTCATCACAAGAAAATTATAACATTAGTGGAAATATATATGTCTATACACTACTATAAACTTTTAGAAGAAATATCATTGATGTTATGAATAACCTCCTAAGAGGGGTATAAAATATTTTTGAGGTATCCAAGGAGAAAATAATTATCTTTAATTTTTCAAAATATATATGTTATATTTCATTAATAATTTTCATTTTAATAATATATAAATTATTGGAATATATGATATTCATCACAATATCCAAGAATTCTAAGGAAAGCATGAATGCGTGTTGCTGGCATCCAATCTGTGTAATATAAGAGGTGATATCAATAATTTTCAAACCCAAATGGTTTCCACAATTGTAACATTGATATTTTATGATAAAAACACATATACAAGGGTTGAACAATTATGTGTAATGAAAAACCCAAAAAATACCATGGGTTTTACAAGCCCATCAAACAATGGTCTTTTTCTTTTATTGAAGCACCTCATGGTTGAACATGTGTCAGTAATTTTTAAAACATTGTAGTTATAAAAAGAAAAAAATCATTTGGAAAGTGGATTAATCTTAGTTAGGGGTTCCATTAAACCATAAAATATAGCTGAACTATTCTTAAATTTCCCATTACCGTTATTGTTAGGTAATAAATTAAACCAATGGGTTGGATTACCTATAGATAAATTCAACTGGTCTTTGGAAACATCCCCATCATCTGATATGTCAACTAAACATTTTTTATTCACGATGTTACCGATAGAATGCAGGTCAAATTTATTATAGCTATTAAAATCAACATTAGTTTAATCAAAGGCCTTCCTTATTGAGTAATTCTCAGAGGGGGACAACGTAAATGTTATATCCCTATGAAAAAAGGATTTACCTGAGCTATTCTGGAAAGGAAGAACCTATTCATTATTCCACTTATCATCTAATTATAACATACTTGAGAGGTGTAAATGTGATCATATAGAACAAATTTATGTATTATTTTATATTGAATCATTTAGGGTGACTCAATGTGAATGATAAATGTCTCAAAAAAATTTGAAACTCTAATGTATTAATTATTTCAAATGGAATTCACTATTAATTTTTATTCAATTATATCCACATATACAATATCCTATAATCACATTAGAGGTTTATTTTCATGTCTAATCTAATTTGGTATATTACTATGAGATACATAATTATCAATTTATAGTGAATCTACCTTAATTTTCTTAACTCTAGTGGAAATACTTGGGTGTGTTTGTGTGATTATTGCTACCTCAACAGAAGCCTGATGGTGTGAGGTAAATGGAACTATACATTCACCTCATCAATCATTACATTACGAAATTTAAATATCAATTTATTTTAAATTATTGTTGGCGTATCCAATAAAGGGTCCTTCTCATTCTACATATAATTAGTCTCCCCAATAAACTATGTATTAATAATGATGTCGGATACTCATTTTCATTTCTATGAAACATCAACTACCATTTTAACATGTATCTATGTATGATTGTATTATTAGACTTCCCATTTATATTAAAGACAATTCAATGTGATATCATTCTATGGAACAAATGTAATAGGTAATAATTTATTCAATAATCAATACAAAAGGATAAAATATTTTCTTAGGGAATATAAAAATTAACATTTTATTCATAGTGTTCACCAAAATATGGTTAACCTAGGTTTTATCAAGGTCAATCTCAAAGAGGATACCTATAAAGTTTCCATATCATGATTTTTCAGTCATGTTCCCATATTTATATAAATTCCGGATGAAAATGAAATGTCCTGCATAATTTTATCATGCCAATTTATCTAGTTTATGATGTAGATATAAATTTTGTTTTGATAATGATAATCCATAACATGATAGGGGAAATTATTCCAATCTAATACGTGGGTATTGAGGATTCATGGTTATTATAGAGTGGAAGAAATCCATCAAGATATTATTTTGAACACATATGAATAGAAAATGGAGAGTATGTACCCTCTCCCAATAAAAATAAAATTACAGTAGTTAATTCCTTAGATATTATCGACAAACATAGGGTGGTAAGTGATTTCCCATGGATTATACACCTTAGTTATAATGATCTCGGAAATGGTGCAGAACTAATAGATCTGTTGCCTATCTTAAATAAAATATTGATTCACAAGGACATGGTAAAAAAAATCCTAATGATGTTTCTATGTGATGTCTCATTCATATCACATAAAGAGATGTGAATTTCATATTTGGAATTCTATAATAATTACTTTTCATCCCTAACATGAGAACTCAAATGATCCATTGAAATTTTACCTTATATTAATTCTCCCAAAGATAAGATATATTTATTTGAAATAATTGATTCAACTCATTAGGTGTGAGATGTTTTATGTGACTTTTACCAATTGATCATCTGAGATATCCATGAATAAGTCTTCAAATGTCACCTCCCACCCCACTCCCTATTAATAAAATGGTTCGGTACCAACCTAAAACATGATAGATTCACACACCCAATGATTCATAATATAATGTATAATCTTGTGTAAATAGTGGTAAAAAATATATATTAATGTTTTAAAAATAATTATACACACATATAGAATTAATATATTTTTCATAATAAATAGCATTAATTTTGTAAAAAAATGTACCTTTGGAAATTTTAAAAAATTTAATACAAGCATAAACACAATATTTTGAGACCAATGTAATAACAATAATAATAAATTTTGAGGGTCATTTACTATAGTAAAATATTTATTTTACATTCTTTGGAGACTCAGATCCTCAAAACTCAAAAATGAGTTATCACTTTATGAGGATAAAATATATGTTGCAATATATATATATATATATATATATATATATATCAACTCCTGGAATTCCATTATGTTGATGATAAATATTATAATTCTAGGGGGATGATGAAACTAATACCTATAACCATAGTTAAATAGTAAAACACCATCATAGATTTCATTATATTAATATAATGAACATAATGGAACTTGATGTTCTAATAAATCATCCCAATAGTCCTCAAAGGTAAAAAATAGAAATTATTAATATAGGCATAAAGGACATTTTAAGGATTCATTGGAAATAACATCGAATTTTATATAATTGATATTTGAGGTTCAACTTGATTCTCTTGATAACTATTCAATAAAATTTTAATACGGTGTAGAGCATTAGTAATGATACCCATCCTAAAACTAATATCTAATCTCAATGGACCATTGAAATAGTTTTTTGTATGACCATAACTTATTAAATTGAAATCAAAGAAGTTTGGTCAAAAAATAATCCTATGGTATAATTATAATAAAATAATAGTTTCCACTATATCATTTTAATGAATCAATATGAGGATTAGTATTGGAAGATATTAAAAAATTGAATATCCTGGGATAAATTAAAGGATAAAATATTGATTGGGCTAGGCCTTCATGCATAAATGATATAGAATATTAAAAAAATTGTAATAGTAAATTTAAATGCCAAAAACATATCGAACTAGTTACATTGATAATCCTTTATGATTTATTGTTTTCATTTTACACTAGGTATTCAATTGGAAATAACCATTATATAAGTTTATAAGATTAAAGAAGAAGGAAAATATGATCCATATATACATGGTACCCTCATATAGCCTTGATCACATGAGGATTGTGGAGTATTACTTGAAAAAAACCACATAATAGTGCATGATGTTCACCATGAATAAATTATAAGAAAACACATTCCAAATCCATCACATTTAGAAAACTCAAATACTGTACAACTGGAATATGATATATCTTACAAATAATAATTGTTGAATATCATAGATCATAGAGATAGCGTGGAACAAAATAATACCACTCAATTGGTAAGAGTTATCTAGTAGAATCATATATTTCATGGAGATATATAGGTTCCTCATGATTTTATGAGGTAAAATATTTATTATTTATTTTAATTGTTATGATGAAATTTTCCCAGATAAATATATTTGTGGTGTAGAATTTAATGACATTGGTTTGGATTCTTTGAAAATGTTGAAATTTTGACCCACTATATAGGCATCAAGAGGTAGTGGTTTAATTGAATCCATAAATCTATCTAATATTCACTGTACTCTAGAATGAGAACTATTCAAAAGGTATAATTTTTGAATATGTTAGAGTAAAAACAACATCAAAATTATTAACATAGAGAAAACATAAAAAAAATTAATGGAAAACAATTAACATTGGTACAAAATAATATCAAAATAAACCCCATAGAAATAGAAATAATTAAACCATGATTTTGATAACAAACAATATAGACCATAAAAATATATTAAAATGATTTATAGCTATAATCAAGAGACCTCTTGGATTTTATCCCATAGTGGATGGAAGAATAATACCTTGATATAATGGATATATGTTTCAAAACCAAACCTTATTTGATCAACCTATTCACAATGTATATGATATAAACCTGGATGTTATCCAATAAAACCCTATAAAATAGGTTCCTCTTCCCCATGTACCTTCATTATTCATTATAATTCACATAGTGTGAAACCATCAAAAATCATCAGAAACCGTGTTTCTATAAAAACATGATTCCTGTCCCTAGAATATATTAAATCTCATTAGATTGGATGTAATGATTTCTATAGGAAAAAAATAGAGTTTGGAAAATTTCCACCTAAAAATTAGAATATATAATAAAAAGAATGATTAAAAATTACATGTGAACCTCACAGTAGTCCTAACATATTACAAGAATGAATTCAATAAACTCATTTATCTTTATTTATGAATCACAAAATTTATTATCTTTTATTCATTTATTCCTCATGTTTTGACCAATATTTATATATTTCTGTAACATCCCAAGTAATTAATGAATAGTAGATATTTTTTATCTATCTCTATTAATTAATTATATAGTGTTTTAGAGGCTTAAAATGAGAATAAATCCAATCTTAAGCATGGAATACACTAGTGTTTTTAAAAGATTGTTTTACTGCCTTTTGATGGAAAACCATTTTAAATCAAACTTTTGACAATTTTATAAGCTCTATTTATCTAAGAAACATATTCTTTATGATTGGGACATTGAAATTTACATTGGATTATTTTCTGGTATTTTTCTAATAATGTTCTTTTTTAATGAATAGTGAATTATTTGTATTTTAACTCAAAATCTTTTTTTAATATAATTTATTTATATGATTAGATTATCTTTTGAATTTGTTTTCAAGTTAAATTAGAATATATTTCTACCATTTAATCCAATGGTGGTCGTTGGAATCAATTTCACTTTGAAATTGGACTTAAACTGGTGTCAATCTTTTGATACATATTGTTTCATAAAAACACGCTATTTTCTCTGACAACGGGAATTAATTATTAAATTAATTGATGTAACATATATGTTTTTAATTTTTTAAAATAGACATAATTTTTTAATTCAGAATATCAAATATAGCTTAGGGTGATGTTTTGGTATTTTTCTGAAAAACATCAATTTTTGATGAATAGTGAAACCACTAAGTGGTACTTAAAAAACTGATTTTTCGTTTAAATGAAATTTTACCACCTCTGTGTTTTGAATTTCAAAAATCGGACATACATGGTTGTCATTAAGAAGTAATGTGTGGTTCAATGAGATTAAAATAATTTTTTGGTGAATAATAACTTTTATGTTTTTAATCGCGATTAGAGGTAATTAGTGTAGTTTAAGGTAAAAATAATGTTTTAATAATATGAAATGGCCTAGACACATGTACTACCCTTATTGGATGTGTCATGTCCCATCAAGACAATCCATGGGTCAACTTGGGGACCCCATGGATCCACTTTGGTAGGAAAATGACATTAATACCTTTTTATTTAAAGTTAAAATAAAAAAGTCGAAAACATGAGTTCTTTTACTAAAACAATTTTTAAATGGGGTTATACAAGTCATATTTTTGACTATAAATATTAATTAGAAATTTGAAGAGATTTAAAACATCAATATATTTGTTTTTATAATTTTTAGACACTAAATAAATTATATTATTTATGACACCATGATGATGTAGCGATTACCTCATTATTTATAGATTTAAATAAAATGAAATGATAATGTAAAATCTAAGACCTACACCTGCAGAAAACCTATTTTATGGGTGTATTTCAAACCCTTATCACCTTATCCTCTAAATTTATAATTTTGGGACCTTTTTTTATCATAAAATCATATTATAACAAAGTATCTTTTCTTAACTTTCCAAGAGTGCCCCTCCTCTACACTTATAAAAGGACCCCACCTCTACCACCTTAAACACCCTTCCAAAGTCTTTGGCTCGTCCAACCCCTGACATTTTGTCTCTCCACACCCCTCTATTACTTTTTGAAGCCTCACTCTCGGCAGAAGTCTTCCCAAGGAAGCCTTTGAGATCAAATCAAAAAGAGTTACCCGTTTTAAAGGTAGTGTTTTCTCTTGTGTTCTTATGTTTTATTTTGGTTCTCCAACCCTCTAAAATATTTTTATTAATTTCTTTTGTAACAACACCAGTATATTCCATACACTAGGATGTTGTTATAATAAGTATTCGAGCTACACTTACACACACCTACATCTAATGGTTAAAGAACATACTGTTTCCGTGGATGGAGAACTTCTGCCTCACGAAACGATGATTGTTCAATATTATTTTAACACCATAAAAGGTGGATATTAAGATGAAAATATATTTATATATGATATATAATATGTTTATGTTTTACATAATCTTCTATATTTTTCATTTATGGCATACCTTTATGGTTTCCATTATGGCTAAACACGATATCTTCATTTTAGGAAGTGCGGACTACCGCCCCCTCAAAGTGATTTGATTCGTTAATGCCATATGTGGGACGTATAAAGGATGTAATTAATGATATTATATAAGATATCATAATGGAATTATAATATACCTTTATATAATTATGATTCCATTCCATAAAATATGAAATAGAAATGAAAGTAGCGTTCATGCGTACGTACGGCTTACCGTCTCCATGAACGGTGAATTTGATTTCTTACCTCTAAACGTTATGTAATATTATAAATGCATGTATATAATGGATATATATGATATATATGATATCTAAATCATGATTATAACTCTGTATATAATGGATACGTGAACAAATTGTAATTATAAAGAGTTTATTTTTGACTCAAGTATCAATGATCGATAAAATGACCGTTATTAACTTAAATAATTACATAGTGTTCATGACATGGTAATAAGTGATATAAAAGGAATAATGAACTTGAAAAAGGTTCTTAAGCAAGTATAAATTATCTCAAGTTTATTATTCAGGACATTAAAGAACGATCGAGTCAAGTCAGACCCGAGGTATGGGACTTCGTCTCAATCTCCTTTCATTGAGGCATATTTTGTTTTATACACAACCTTCTTTTATACGGTGTTTGAACCCCTTTGACTTTTACGTTTATCCAAAAGGAATATTTTGTTATACGAAGAATTTTACTAAATGACAAAAGGGAGTGTTTTTGTCATACATATGCGGTGACAACGACTTCTCCGCCACTGTGACCATTATTTGAGTTTCGGCTTCCTCTAAAAGCTATTCCTTTTTTTAAAAGAAAAATAAATACCATGTTTTAATTTTCTTTTTTTTTGTATTGAAAATGGTTTTCATGATGTTCTTATTATATCAATGTGTTGTATTGATATCTTTTGATTGAAATGTGGAAATGTTATGTTTCATTTATGCATGTTTTATGTGATATGATTATGTTATGGTACTTGGGCATTTTTATGAAGACGGGTGGTTCTGTGATAAAATAAGTGCGGGTGGGCCTGAAATAGCCCTCCAATGCATTGGGTAACGCGAAGGAGGTAAACGTTAAGGTTTATCCAAAGAGATTTAGGGAATATACTGTAATGGGTATTCCAAACGTAACCAAGAGGGTTACTCCCTACGTAATAATGTTATTAATGCCTCAAGTTACCTTTATGTCTTATGATTTCTATGATTTATTCATGATTTGAGGAGGTATGTTAAAGTGCTTATGTTTTATGGGTAAAGTATGATTTCATTCTTATGTATATATGTACTCATGTTTCCTTTCCATATTTCTATATCCCTTACTGAGCTTTTAATGCTCATCCCAAGTTTTTGAAATGTTTTTCACAGGTCAAGGGAAAGGTACATGATATGATGACAGTGTCAAGGATGTATCACGAAAGAATCCATGTTTTATTTTAAATATGATTCCGTTGATGGAAAAAAATGAGTACTATCATTTATGTAACAACTTTTTTTAAATGTGGAATGTAATGCATGTTTTATGATCTAATTCTCTAAAACATTAAACCTGAAAAGTTCCTCAACGTGTATTCTTGAAGTAACTCAAGATTAAGTAATGTTTAAGGCTGAGGCCTTATAGTTGGTGTCAGAGGTCAGTTTAGATAACTTTAGGAGTTATAATTCTATTAAATGATTATCAAAAAATATTTTTTATGGTCAAATTGAAATGATATAGCATTTAATGATTACCATGTTGCTTCACCTAAGGTATTTCTGTGATAAGAATAGCTTTCCATATGGGAAGCATAACAGCTTTTCTGGGAAGGCATATAGAGGGAAATGACCTTTCAAATCAGTATCCTGATATGGTCATAATCAGAACTAAACAGTTTGTTGTAGTGATGGCTCAGTTGACTCAGGTGAAAAATGTTGGTTTTTTTAATTGATGATATTTTGGTGTTTTCTAAAATTAAAGAGGAGCATGAAAAACATTTAAGGGTTATTTTAGAAACCTTAAAAGAAAAAAAATTTTATGGGAAATTCAGAAAGTGTGAGTTTTGGTTGCAACAAATTTCTTTCCATGGTCATATTGTTTCCAAATATGGGATAACTATTGATCCTGCAAAAAAAGGTTGTGGAAGAATGGCCAAGACCCACACATGTATCTGATATTCGTAGCTTCCTTGGTTTGGAAGGCTATTACCGAATTTTTGTTAGAATTTTTCACGGTTATCTAGTCCAATGACTAAGCTAACTCGGAAGGGTGTTAAGTTTATCTGGACAAAAGAATGTGATGATTGTTTTGAGGAACTGAAAAGAATATTGGTGAATGCTCCAGTTTTGGCACTACCTTCCAAGAATGGGGAGTTTGTTATCTACAATGATACTTCATTGAAAGGACTTAGTTGTGTCCTTATTCATAATGATCAGGTAATTTCATATGCTTTACGTCAGTTGAAAACTCATGAGGTAAATTACCCTACACATGAATTAGAATTAGCTGCTGTTGTTTTTTCTCTAAAAATTTGGAGGCATCATTTGTATGGAGTAAAATGTGAAATATATACTGATCACAAAAGTGTAAAGTATATATTCACTCAGAAATAATTTAACATGAGACAGAGGAGATGACTAGAATTAATCATGTATTATGATTGTACAATTCATTACCATCCGAGAAAAGCAAATAACGTGGCTGATGCTTTAAGTCTAAAAATTAATGCTTCATTAGTAATGTTGCATTTGGACCGTGATCCTTTGGTTAATGATTTGATGAAATTTGGCATAGAAGTTTTTGGTGTAGGATGTTCTTCTGTTTTGTTTCATGTATTAGTGAAATCTTCTCTATTAGACAGAATCAAGCAAGCACAAAAGAAAGAGAGTGAGTTGTAGAAAAAGGTAGAGCTGGATCAGAAGGGTAAGTTTCCTGAATTCATCATTGATAATGATTGTGTTTTGAGATTTGGGAAGAGATTGTGTATTCCTTGTGATTCAGAGTTGAAGAGACAGTTGTTATGTGAAGCTCATAGTTCTCCATTTTTAGTTCATCCTGGCAGTACTAAGATGTACTGAGATCTGTTGGAGTATTACTGGTGGGATGGAATAAAAAGAGATATTGCTGATTTTATTGTGAAGTGTTTGACTTGTCAGTAGGTTAAAGCAGAGTGAAAGTTACCGAAATGGATGCTTTATCCTTTACCAGTGCCAGAGTGGAATTGGGAAAATATATCCATGGACTTCGTTGTGGGATTGATGAAGACACCTCAAGGTAATAATGCAATCTGGGTTATTGTTGATCGGTTGACTAAATCAGCTCATTTCCTGGCTATACGGGATACTTTTTTCCTAGATCAACTTTCCCGTTTGTATCTTAAAGAGACAGTCAGGTTAAATGGAGTTCCTCTCTCCATTGTATCTGATAGTGATTCCAGGTTCACTTCTAACTTTTGGAAAGGCCTTCAGAAGTCGTTGGGTACTGAATTAAATATTAGTACAACTTTTCATCCTCAATCATATGGACAGTTATAATGAATAATTCAGAATTTGGAAGATATTATACGTTCTTGTTCAGTGGATTATCAGGGAATTTGGGACCAACATATTTCTTTGGTTGAGTTTTCTTATAATAACTATTTTCATTCCAGTATACAGATGGCACCATTTGAGGCATTATATGGGAAGCGGTGTCGAACTCCAGATTTTTGGGATGAAGTGGGTGAAAGAAAGTTGATGGGACCAGAATTGGTAGAAGAGATGGCAGATATAGTTCAGTTGATTCAGAAACACATGAGAACAGCTCAGAGCAGACAGAAAAGTTATGCAGACAACAGGAGGAAGGATATATCTTTTGAGGTAGGTGACCATGTTTTTCTCAAAGTCTCACCATGGAAACGTTTGATTCGATTTGGTAAGAAAGGAAAGATGAGTCCAAGGTTAAATGGACCATATGAAATTCTGGAGAGAGTTGGATCAGTTTCATACCGAGTGGATTTACCTCCGAGTTTATCTCAGGTACACAATGTTTTTCATGCTTCAATGTTAAGGAAGTACATGCCAGATCCATCTCATGTTTTGAGTCCAGAGGTATTTGGCTGGAAAAGAACCTATATTATGAGGAACATCCGGTCCAGATTCTTGACCATAGGGAGCAAGTGTTACAGAATAAGGTGATTCATCAGGTAAAGGTTTTGTGGAAAAACCACATGATTGTAGAGGCAACATGGGAATCTGAAAATGTAATGGGGGCTAAATACCCCCACTTATTCGATAAGTAAAGAAATTGGGGGGACGCAATTTTCTAAAATGGGGAAGGATGTAACATCCCAATTAAGTAATGAATAATAGATATTTTTTTATCTATGTCTATTAATTAATTAGATAGTATTTTAGAGGCTTAAAATGAGAATAAATCCAATCTTAAGCATGGAATACACTAGGGTTTTTAAAAGATTGATTTACTACCTTTTGATGGAACACCATTTTTAAATCAAAATTTTGACAATTTTATAATCTCTATTTGTCGAAATAAACTTATTCATTATGATTGGGACATTGAAATTTACTTTAGATAAATTTCTGGTATTTTTCTGTTAATGTTCTTTTTTGTAATGAATAGTGAAAACTGTTGTATTTTAATTCAAAACCTCTTTTTAATCTAATTTATTTATATGATTAGATTATATTTTGAATTGGTTTTAAAGTTAAATTAGAATATATTTTTACCATTTAATCCAATGGTGGTAGTTGGAATCAATTTCACTTTGAAATTGGACTTAAGCCAGTGTCAATCTTTTGATACTTATTGTTTCATAAAAACACGGTATTTGCTCTGATAGTGGGAATTAATTATTAAATTAATTAATGTAACTTATATGTTTTGAATTTTTGAAAATAGACATCATTTTTGAATTCGGAATATCAAATATATCTTAGGGTGAAGTTTTGGTATTTTTCTGAAAAAAACATCATTTTTTGATGAATAGTGAAACCACTAAGTGGTACTTAAAAAACTGATTTTTCATTTAAAAGAAATTTTACCACCTCTGTGTTTTGAATTTCAAAAATATGACATACATGGTTGACATTAAGAAGTAAAATTTGGTTCAATGAAATTAAAATAATTTTTTGGAAAATAGTTACTTTTAAGTTTTTAATCGCGATTAGAGGTAATTAGTGTAGTTTAAGGTAAAAATAATGTTTTAATAATATGAAATGACCTAGACACATGTCCTACCCTTATTGGATGTTTCATGGCCGACCAATACAATCCATGGGTCAACTTGGGGACCCCATGGATCCACTTTGGTAAGAAAATGACATTAATACATTTTTATTTAATGTTAAAATAAATTGTCACAAACATGAGTTGTTTTACTACAACAATTTTTAAATGGGGTTATGCATGTAATAATTTTGACTATAATTATTCATTAGAAAGATAAAGATATTTACTACATCATGATTTTTTTTATAATTTTTAGAGAATATATATATTAAATTATTTATGACACCATGATGATGCAGTGATTACCTCATTATTTAACGATTTAAATAAAATGAAAAGATAATGTAAAATCTAAGACCTAAACTTGTCAAAAACATATTTTATGGGTGGATTTAGAACCCTTATCACCTTATCCTAAAAAATTTATAATTGTGGGACATTGTTTATCCGAACATAATTTTATAACGAAGTATCTTTTCTTAACTTTCCAAGAGTGCCCCTCCTCTCCTCTTATAAAAGGCCCCCACCTCTACCACCATACCCACACTTTCGAAGCCTTTGGCTTGGACAAACCCTGCCATTTTGTCTCTCAACATACCTCTCTTACTCCTTGAAGCCTCACTTTGGGAAGAAGTCCTACCAAGGAAGCCTTTGAGCTCAAATCAAAAAGAGTTACCCGTTTTAAAGGTAACGTATTCTCTTGCATTCTTATGTTTTATTTTGCTTATCCAACCCTCTAAAATCTTTTTATTCATTTATTTTGTAACAAAAACAGTATCTTACATATACTAGGATGTTTTTATAAGAAGTATTCGAGCTACAGTTACCCACATCTAAATCTAATGGTTAAAGAACATACTGTTTCCGTGGATGGCGAATTTCTGCCTCACGAAACGATGATTGTTCAATATTCTTTTAACACCTTCAAAGGTAGACATTATAATGAAAATATATTTATATATGATATATAATATTTTTATTTTTTACTTAATCTTATTTATATTTCATTTATGGCATACCTTTATGGTTTCCATTATGGGTAAACACGATATCTTCAATTTAGGAAGTGCGGACTACCGCCCCCTCAAAGTGATTTGATTTGTTAATGCCATATGTGGGACGTATAAAGGATTTAATTAATTATATTATATAATATATCATAATGTAATTATAATATACCTTTATATCATTATGATTCAATTCCATAAAATACTAAATAGAAATGAAAGTAGCATTCATGCGAACGTACGGCTTACCGTCTCCATGAATGGTGCATTTAATTTCTTACCTCTAAACGTTATGTAATATTATAAATGCATGTATATACTGGATATATATGATATATATGATATCTACATCATGATTATAACTCGGGATATAATGGATACATGAACAAATTGTAATTATAAAGAGTTTATTTTTGACTCAAGTACCAATGATCGATAAAATGACCGTTATTAACTTAAATAATTACATAGTGTTCATGACATGGTAATAAGTGATATAAAAGGAATAATGAACTTGAAAAAGGTTCTTAGGCAGGTAGAAATTAACTCAAGTTTATTATTTAGGACATTAAAGAACGATCGAGTCAAGTCGGACCTGAGGTATGGGACTTCATCTCAATCTCCTTTCATTGAGGCATATTTTGTTTTATACACAACCTTCTTTTATATGGTGTATAAACCCCTTTGACTTTTATGTTTATCCAAAAGGAATATTTTTTTTCGAAGCATTTTACTAAAAGGCAAAAGGGAATGTTTTTGTCGTATATATGCGGCGACAACGACTTCTCCGCCGCCATGACCATTATTTGAGATTCAGCTTGCTCTACAAGCCATACCTTTAAAAAAAATACCATGTTTTACTTTTCTTTTATTTTTTTTATTGAAAATGGTTTTCATAATTTTTTTATTATATGAATGTGTTGTATTGATATCTTGTGATTGAAATGTGGAAATGTTATGTTTCATTTATGCATGTTTTATATGATAAGATTATTTTATGGTTCCTGGGCATTGTTATGAAGACGGGTGGTTCCGTGATAAACTAAGGGCGGGTGAGCCCGATATAGCTCTCCAATGCATTGGGTAACGTGAAGGAGGTAAACGTTATGGTTTCTCCGAAGAGATTTATGGAATATACTATGATGGGTATTCCAAACGTAACCAAGAGGGTTACTCCCTACACAAGAATGTTATGAAAGCCTCAAGTTACCTTTATGACTTATGATTTCTATGATTTATTCGTGATTTGACGAGGTATGTTAAGGTGATTATGTTTTATGGGTAAAGTATGATTTTATTCTTATGTATATATGTACTCATGTTTCCTCTCCATATTTATATATCCCAAACTGATCTTTTTATGCTCATCCCATGTTTTTGAAATGTTTTTCACAGGTCAAGGGAAAGGTACATGATATGATGATAGTGTCAAGGAAGTGTCAAGAAAGAATCCATGTTTTATTTTAAATATGATTCCGTTGATGGAAAAAATGAGTTCTATCTTTTATGTAACCACTTTGTTTAAATGTGGAATGTAATACATGTTTTATGATCTAATTCTCTAAAACTCTAAACCTGAAAAGATCCTCAACGTGTATTCTTGAAGTAACACAAGATTAAGTAATGTTTACGGCTGGGGCCTTATAATTACAATGTAACAAATTATAATGGTAACATTCATGATCACCATGTTCAGTTAAAAAACATTGTTGCAGCTATATCTTCGGCTAGATGATATTTTATGCGACGTCACAAATCACTTGAACATATCATATCATATTCATCCCTGCATATAAAAATTACTTAGCACATAAAATATCAGTTACTAGATGATAAAAAAATAATGAAAATATAAAATTTGGATACTGCGTTTTTTATTTACAAAAAACAATATAGAACATGGAACGGACCGAAAAGCATCCTCCTCTTTTCAATCACGAAACATACAAGAAAATGAAGATTTAATTAAATCCTGAAAATAAAGGAACTATGTTTCATCCAGTGATGATCAAGGTCCTAGTATCCTTGATTAATTGGTACCATTATTAAATGGTAACTAGATACATTAAATCACATAATGTGAAAAAAATAGCTTAATAGTGATGGTAAACTAGATAAAGACAAAAAATTTCCATGAATTTGAAAAAATAAAATACAAAAATGTATATTTTTTTAGAACATAATTATACTCACTAGAATATCCTTGAATATGAATCATAATAATCTTCATGTAATCCAATGAAAATAAATCATAAGAATTTTTTCATCCCATATAACTATTAGGGTTATGAATACAATGGAAACTAAAAATGAATAAATAATAAATAAATAATATGGAAAAAATAAATGTTGCAAAAAATCCAAATAAATCATCAAATTATCTTGAATATAATCTATAGGGTTTCAAAATTATCCAAATAATAATATAGTAATTGAAAATTGATTTCATAATTATGGAATGTGTAATGATATAAATATGAAAATTATGTTTGAGTCCATCTTGCAATACATCTAAAAATACCATCAAGGTTATGTGCTAAAAAATAATTAAAGATACGCAAGGCATTATACAAATACCATATATTATTTTTATAATGATACCTATAGTGAATCAATGGGTTATGTAAAAAATGGTCCCCACATATCACTTATTGTGTCCAATTTATTTATAAAATGATGAAACATTAAAACTTAATCAATATCCCTTAATAATGAAAGAAATTATATATAGGATGAACTATCATATGACATGCCAACAATATTTCAAGTCAAAATAATAGAAATATATACTTATAAATACAATAGATATTAAATTAATATTATATTATTATTAATTAATAATATTAGATAATTTATGTTGAAATATAGGAAAATACATTCAAAAGATATCTTGAAAATTGATTCAGTAAAATTCCCTTATCATATTGAAATTATTTTTCTAAAATCTTCCATGATTTTATGGAAACAAATTCAATGAAAAAACTATTTTAAGAATATAAATATATATTTAAAATGTTTAGTTTTCATGAATTTTTTTAATTTTTTTCATTCTATATTAGTTTAAAAAACATTCCATTCAGAATTTTGTAATAAAGTAAGAAAAATAACTCATTCAGAATCCTATAAGATGATTCTTTTAAAAAATTAATATTAAAAAGTGGGTAAAAATTTAATTGATTAATCACTAGAAAATATTATAAATATTCATGAATACATTTTAATGAAAATATAGATATAGAAGAAACTGATTCTGGACTGAATAAAAGAACAATGCCATTTTTTATTAGAAATCATTGTACGGTACCAAGAGTAGTTAAAGAGAGTAAAATTAATAGAAAACATGAAATGATTAAAAATAAATTTATTTTAATAAAAAAATAATTTGGTAAAAATAGAATTATGAAATAAATATCTAATTTTTCTCTTAAATGTAAACAATCCCAAATGAGGATGAGATTTTGAAATAATCCCTTCTTAATTTAATTAATTTTGAATCATAAGACCGATGATTGAATATCTAGAAATGAAATATTAAATATCATGAATATAATTATATTAATGATATAAAATTTCAAAATATCATTATATAAACCTCATAAACATAAGTGTGTGTATAATATCAAATATGTCTCAATAAAATATAATTTTACAATGAACACTTACCTACTATCTGAAATATTCATATTTGAAACACCTTTATAATAAATAAGAATTTATTATAAATCTACCATAAAAATTATAATATTATTTATTGTACCATATTTTATTTAATTACTATCATTTTTCACCATTTTAATAATAATACATTATTAAAATCATAGTCTCAGGTGATAACTACTTTGATATCCATGTATGTTTGTGGTCGATAGTTGTGTCCATTGAATTTTTTTAAATGTTACATCATATAAATAATTTTAATCATGATATAAATATCATATATTTTCCTTAAATATATATTTATATTAATACATATGAAATGAATTACACTATTTATGGTGATGGTAGGTCATACGTATACATGAACATTGTTTCTATTTTTTCATAGATGGAATGAAAGAATGTAAAATACTAATTCAAATTTATAGAATAATTAATTTATGAAATTTATATAATATATTCAATAAATTAATATATATTAACTTCTATATAAATAATATATGAAAAACTAATCATATCTCTTCATGGAAGAGATAGACCACACATTTAAAAGAGCGACATTATCATCTTCCAACTAATTGGAAGGTAAAGAGATAGATATGATATTATAATTATAGAAGAATAATCAGGTAATAAATTTTAGATATAAACATTAAACTCATAGTAATACCAATCCATAGAATCTGGTGATGAAAAATTAATGATAGAACTATGTGGAGATGGTATATTATATATACGAACAAGCAATACATCACTTCCCATTTGATGGAAAAGAGGGAAAAATAAGGCATTTACATATTCATAATACAGTTTAAATATTTTTTGGATTCTATAAGTTTTATTATATGATAAATAATATATTTTAAATGGAGGTAATACAATAGGTAAAAAAATTCAATAATTAGTTACAATAATTATATCTTCTTTAAAATAACCCCTTCATATATCCTCTTAAGAAACCTAGGTTTGGTCTTCTAGGAATAAAAAAACTATAGAATATGGATTATAATGTTTGGAATAGAAATTTTTAGGGTTTTTATATATAGATAGCTTAGAGAGGTCTAATTAAATCTGGGATATTATGTACTTTTATATTTGATTAGATGTAAATTCTGGGAATTTCTTAAAGAATTGATGTAATATATATTATTTGTCACGTCCAAACAGCTCTAAATTCATATAATTCAAATAAAATATATTGATGATTAAATATAGTATCATCCAAAAAACATTGAAAGGTATGGTTTATTTTATCACATAATACATTTATTTTTATCACCTCATTAACATTTTTGAAATTACTGCAATATTAAATATTCCACAATTTATGGGTCAATGAATATACCATAAGAGGAAAAACGATGCATAAATGGAAAATTGATGATATATTCAACTATATCCAATTCTAATAACATAATTTGTTATTTTTATAAATTTTAAATCATTCCATATAACACTTTTTCATTGAATTATTCTTACATTTTTAATATTAAAATCCATTAATAGGAACAAATATAACTTAATAAAAAAAGATAAATGCAAAAAAAATGTTTTCTTCAGAAATTCATTTTTATATAAAAAATTTATCAAAATTTCAACAATGAAATTGTTTAGAATTAAATTAAGTGGAATATTGATAATATAATAGAAATAATTTTACATTTAATACAATTTAAAACAAAGTTTTACTTTGTAAATGTTTTAAAGGGAAATAATGTTTAAAATAAAAATCTATATTCTTCAATGTTCAATGGAATTAAATATTTTTTTTAAAAAAACCATAAAATTAAACCTATGAATTTTTATTGTAATTATTATGAAAGAAAATTTATTTGTTAAAATATATTCTATAAAACTACTAGGAATTCATTATATTATTTTATCAAATGAATAAATATAAAAAAATTTATTGAATAAAATATTTTTGAAGATTAATATGAGTATATTAAAATTTATTTTATTTTTCCATCTGATATAATCCTTAAATTTTAGTTGAGTATGACCTTTATATATATTTTCCTAAATATGGTAAAAAATATTAATACCCTATAATTTAAGGGAATGGTTATAAGAGACGCATTCAAATAATAATATTTTAATATTGCATCACAATTAAATTAATAATTAGTTATGTGTGTTAAGAAAGTTATAAAGAATAATATTCTTTTAGAAAATCTCATTGTTAAAATTTTCAAACCTTAAAAAATTACAGTCTCTAAAATTTAACTTAGTTAATAAAGGGAAAATATTTCAAAATAATATTGTTGGAAACCCAACTCAAAGAATGGTTAGTAAAACATCCCCTTAAAAAGAGTTATTGGGAAATATAATTTCTATCTGGAATAACACATAACTAGGAATCCAAATTGAAAAAAAAAACATAATATGAAGTGAAAATAAGGAAAATAGAAGGATGATATCCAAATAATTATGGAGAGTGATGAATATCATTGATCCTATAATGTTAATGTTGTTGAAAATATTAATGACAAAAAAACCATAAATAAATGAGGTCTGAAAATTACCATCACTTCATTAGAAATGAAGGCAATTGGATAATATTTCTGTTCCAATGTCATTATTCTAGAGTTGATAAATTTATTTACCATATATACTAGTAAAATTTTTTAATATACATACTTAACAAGTTTAATCCCATCCTTTAATAAATTTCCACTTAAATATGATCTTTTTCTCCAAACTATGAGTATCTGTGATAAATTTTTACGCCTGAAGCACTAAAATAAACATACAATAGATAAAACTATATTTCTATTTTCTATAAATTTTATATTGTTCTAATATTGGTATAACAAGTAAGATAATATTAAAAAACTAAAAATATATATAAATATTAATGGCATTAAAAATAAAATCACAATTTAAACATTAAAAATCCCATACAGAGCTATTAAAATACTATAATATGAAGTCCAAAAATAACAGGGACTTGATCACATATTGTCCCAGTAAAATTTATCTCAAAAAACATTATTTGCATATAATTTAATATAAAAAAAACATATATCCCATAGTCATATAATCTCTAAAATATTCTTATCATTTATATAAATGATATGAATCACCATAAATCCATAATAAAATCATATATTCTAAAAAAGACAAATCAAAATATGTTTATAAAATATATTTGTCATTATATAAAAATATTTTTTTTAGAAAATTCATAAAAGTTTTGGGTAAATATAGTGATATTTTTCCAAAATTTCATTAATAAAATAATAACCAAATGAAATTTCAATCCAATGGTTATCTAGACAATAAAACATATGTCAAAAAAATTTAATAACACATAATTATCTTAACATGAATGATAATTTTATCCAAAACTATTTTCAAGGACAATAAAAAATTTCCAAAAAATTATAAAAACGTTATTCCTCAAATAATATTTTCACATATACTAAAATCAAGGGTTGTATTATCATAAATTCAACAAAATATATAATAATTCATCTAAAACTCCCATCACATAAATCCAAAAAATGTGTATCTATATCTTTAATCATATGCCCAAACAAAGAGTTTTCAACCCAATAGACATCATTTTTATCCCATATCACTATGGAATATCATAATTTTCCATAGGTTCTATTCTAGCATACATTATAATGGTTCAAAAAATGTGAATTAACCCAATAATAATCACCATGAGTTAGAAACTAGGTGTAAAGTAAGGTCACAGTCATCATTCACCATAAGGATTTCCAAAATAAATCTATTTTCAAGGGGTTTAACCCTATATTAATCTATTACAAAAACAATTCCTCACAAGAAAACTAGAAAATATCTATACTTAGATTTATAATCAAAGATAATGATAGGGATATGATACTTAATTTATGATTTCCAAAATATAGTTCGCAAGGGTTCTATAAATCATACTCTAATACGAAATATAGAGAATCTGACCATATTATCCCATAGGTAGTGGTTACACTATTATATTTCCACCAGATACAATGAGTCACATCTTGAATGATTGAATATTTTAGTAGTATTTCTACATAGGATGCATTAATTAATTTCAAAAAAATTTAAAGACATAAAAAAACTAATGTATATTATTTTATGACATAATTATTCAATCCATTATATCCTTTTTATATTAATTATAGTATGCTTAATGGAACCCTAGTGAAATGAAAAATCATAAGTGGTTGACCTAAAATGATCTATAAAGGTACACATACAATGGAATCTAACCTGTAATTAATAGGGTCAGAATAATATTTTTAGAAAAAATTATGATATACTAATTTCATATACTTAATCACATGATCTTGAAACTTATACATGGATATCAAAACAAATATAACAATCACATGAACATTAACAGTTGATTTAATAATTATGGAATGACTAATTCATGATATCTGTAACTAACCATCGACGCCTTGTGCTAAGAATTATAAAAACAAGATAAATTCATTATTCTAATACATCTACAACAAATGTGTAAGGGATACGAAAAATACCCAAATCTATTATGTAACATGATACGTAATGATTCATATAGGATCTATGTAATTTTAGGATCCATTATTCACATAATATGTCCAATGAATTCATCATATGATGAAATAGTACTATTTAATCAACCATCCTTAGTATCTAATGACTATCCATATATAAAGAAATAATACATAGTATGTCAATAGTTTCCCTATTCAAAATTATAATAAACCATCCAAAAAATATTTTTGATTTTAGCACTGAATTATATCATCATAAAATCATAATGTTCAAAAAATATATGTTCAGATAAACGATAATAGTCTTGAACTATCTATACAATTTTTGTTGGGAAAAAAACTATTTTCACATAGAAATCACATTTAAAAAATTTTACCAAGTATAAAAGAAATGTTTTTCATTGAAATTGAAATTGTAAAATTGTAAAGGAATATGAATGTAATTTTTTATTCCTGATGGTATTAAATATTTTTTATGAACCTATATGCTAAAAACATTTATATAACACTATAGTAAAAAAGTCTACAAGTACAACTCTCAGAACAAGGAAATCTCCTTAATTTTATACCACATAGTAAATTTTAAAAAATTGGAATACATTTCTTCAATAAATAATCATAGAATTAAAAAATTATTATTTATAACATTTTTGGAAATTATTTTTTGGGGAGAAAAATATTCCCAACCAAGTAAAAAAAATACACGTTTTATCAAACAAACATTATATTGGTATCTTGAGTACATAATGAGATGAAAATAAAAAAAGAATTTGAAATTAAAATAAATAACTATATGGGAATAATACATATTGGTTTTTGTATATAATTTTCATATAAATCTCCCATTATATTCCGAAAAATAAATATTCTTGAATATTGAGGAAATTGTGATATATACCTTTAGCACATTCGTAATGTTTGAATCATAAAAATATGGTCGAATATCATCATATAAAATATGAAGTATAATTAAAAAATTTATATTCCTGATATAACGTGAAAAAGGATTAGTATATACACCTTATTAACCTAAATTGTTGCCTAACATAAGATATAACTCAACAAAACAAAATCCAGATGAAGAACCCTTACCATGATTCTCAATTACTCTATATGGGTTATAAAAAAATATATTATAAAATATATTCATTAAATATAGACATTAAATAATCATTCTCATATATATCATATCATACATTATTTACTTATAGTCATTTATCACCAATTTATAAAAAATTATTTTTTATAGTCACAGTTCTGTGTGATAACTGCTTTATTATTCATGTGTGTTTTTGTTTGATGGTTTTGGACATTATTATTTGATCATAGTTTCATAATATATATAAATTTAATCATTTTTATGTATAATATATTTTAATTAAATAAATATTTTTATTCATCCATAAAAAATAAATTCCTACTATTTTTTGATATAATATGTCATACCTGTCCATAAACGATATTTCTATCTTTTGATGAATGAATAAAAACAAAGGTAATTAATAATTAACTAATTAAATAATTATTATTATATTAAATTTATCATATATATTCGTTAAAAATATAAATATTAAAATCCTTGTAAATGAAATATGGAAAATAAATTTCATCGCTTTATGGCGATGGTGGTCCACACATAAATATAAGCAACAATGTTGTTTTCCATCTGATTAGATGGAAAGATGGTTGATATGTTATTATAATTATAGAATCACAAATTGTTCATAAATTTAATATATAAATATTATACCCTTAAAAATACCCATCCATAATAGATGGTCATGAAAAATAAATGGTATCACAACATGAAAAAGGTAATCTATACGTACGAACGAGAAATATCACCACTTCCCATTAGGTGAAAAAGTGGGTTTATAAAATCCGTTTCATAATAATAATAATAATAATAAAATTTTAAAATATAGATGATACTATATTTATTTACTTTATGATAAATTTCACTGATTTAGACGAGGTTAATGAAAATTTATTGAAATAAATTTATTGGTTTGGGGGATTAACACTTATTTGAATGAACTCATTTTAATATCCCCTTACGAACCCTATGGTTGTTATTTTTGGAATAAAATCACTTATATAACATGTATATAGATGTAAGTAAGATAATTTTTCTTTATTTTTATGATATATATGGCTCAATGTGGTTTCAATAAAACAGAGAAGGGATTTCCTTTTATAAGTGAGGGGAGAGTTATTCTAGAAATTTCATAAAGAATAAAATTAATATAAATTATATTTCAAGACCAAAATTGATTAAAATGGAAATAATTGTAATTTATGTATATTTTACGTAAAAATTCTCTAATATAATATGTTGTTTACATTTTTTTTGGTTTTTTCACACCTATCACATAAATTTAGCACATTTGACATTTATCGAAATATTAACATTTTTTACAATATTATGGTAAAAAGTATTACCATAGAAGGATAGGAAGCCTATAAATTTACAATGGATGATATTTTAAACAAAATAAAATTCACATTACTAATGGTTGGATTTTATGAATTATAAATCACTTAATAAAATGTTGATTATTATAAATTATCATTAATTCCTTTTTTATAGTATTCATTTGATTTGAATATAAATACAAAAATGAAAAGGTATAATTAAAATTTAATACTTTATCACATAGCTAATATTTCATATGTATATATCAATTCTTCAAACATTATAATTCATCCAATTTATATTTATTTTAATTATTTTAAAATCATTTATTTTATTCTTATATTAATTTAATATAAACAGTATCCGTGTTATGTAAATATTTTTAGTAATTATTTAATAACTATTTATTAAAAATTAATTAAAATAATTATAAAAAATAATTTATAGTTAAAGTAAATATTTAATACTAAACATAACCACATTTAATCTTTATAAATTTTTATTGGAGATATTATAATGAAGAGGGTGACATTATTTATTTATTCTTCTATTAAATTAATACAAAGGTTATAATCAAGGAAATATAGAACCAATGTTTCCATTGATTTAATAAATGGATGTAAATTGGGAAATTAACTCATAAAAAGGGTAAATACATGTTTTTGGGTCATTTTTATTTTTTATAATAATTTTTAACCTTAATTACTAGATTTACCCTCATTTATGGGAAAAATATTTTTTAAAGTTACTATTCACAATGTTTAAAAATTAATGAGATGTACTTTAATAAATTAAACCTCCTAATTTAAAATATGGTAACCATTTTTAATGATTATATTTGTATTAGTGGATTAAATTAATTTAAGATAGAAACCTTAAATTGAGTGAAAAATAGTTTTTCATAAAAATCCTTTTTTAGGTATAATAATCTTTTTATACAAAATTTATATATATAATTGATTCATATTAAATTTATTATATTATTAATAATATAATATTAATAATTCCACTTTTAAACCATTTTAAAACAATGTTCATATTTCAAAATATTGAATCAAAACTACAGTTTTCAATAGAAACCAATATTTTTCACCACTCATTAAACATAATGTTGTTTGAAAATACCAACAGTTAACAATGTAGAAATGTCGATATAATAATTTCAAAACATTTTATTATTTTTTAAAAAACAATTTATATAATTTTAATAAATAAATTAAAATATTTGTTCAGAAAAATTAATAAAAATCATTTTTGAGTAAATATATTTCAAGATAATAGAATGAATTTACTAAATATTAATTTCATATTTCTTTTGAGATAATAAATAAATATTTATTGAGTATTAACACTATAGATATTAACTAACTAGTTTGATCCTACACATAATATCCAATTCAATAACAATGTTATAATAGTAAAATGTAAATAAAAATATTTTTATAGTATATCCCAATTATCATAAAGCTTGGGGTTTCATGTTAAGAACTCTATCTCGCATTATAATTTTTAACATGGTTTTTATTATATATTGTTAAAATAAAAAAGATTATAATGTTTGTAATAACATATATTCACTATATTTTAATTTACGATAGAACATACTTTTTTAAAATTAAAAACATATAACCCCCTTAAATAAGGGACAAGCTCACCAAAAAAAATAATACATTATCTCCAATGTCTCCCCATTTATGTTTTTCAAGAATACAGACACACAAAAATGAATAATATATAATTAATTTTTAATAATAAGAATGGTATTTATGAAAAATTAATCTGATTCAACAATCAATGAATTAAATTCAGTAATAATTAAAAATACCACCATAAGAAATAAAATTAATAAGACAATAAAAATTTAAAAATTGATTCATTCAACTGATATTTGTGGAAAATTTAGTCGTATTTTATAAATATTTTATCCACTTCAAGGGTTTCCTTACTCAAATACATCTTCTTGTTTCTCAAGTACATGTTATCATCCAAGAGATAATAAATATATATGTAATATTATGTGATGCATTTTACTTTTATCTTTAAATTAAATATTATGGTTAATTTCATCTTTGAATTTAAAAAAATACATCTTCAATTCAAATATGAAATTTATAATTGGATTTTAATGACCTTGATATTTGGTAGTATATGCTCCGATGATATAATAAACAAAATATAGAATTAATTTCAGCAGATATTGATATAAGATATAATACCCTAAAAAATTGTTCTAACATCAATGAAAAATGATATTTTATTCCTTTCAGCATTAACCATTGGAAATATATATATATTGATACTTTAATTGATTCATATTCTTTATTTCGTCCACCTACATGATGTTTTTAATTCAAAATATAAATAATATTATCATAACGAACATATTTCTCGTTTTTATGAAAATTACATTCCAACTATTAACTTATTAATGCTTCATATTATTGTATTTTGATTTATCTAATGAATTAACCCACTCAGTTGCATCTTTTGATATTGGGATTTTCATGTACTCAACACTATTGAAAGTGAACTTTGACCTATGGGACATATCAAATAACTATTAGATTAACATGAATTTGAAATTAATGATTTGTCAATCCATATAGATTCTAAATACTCTTGGGGTATATATTTATTTAAATAAACACATTTAATTAACACTATGAAATTTAATTTATATTCCACCAGTTTTTAGATACAGTGGAAAAAAAATTCTAGCTATGGTTGGAAAAAGACTTCAAAAAAAACTTTATTCATTTTTCTGGATTCTAATAATGAGAACCATAATTTTTATCATCATTTTCTAGGTTTGTTCCTATATTGGTTCTTTGATATTCAATGGATGATGATAAACTATTGATGAAATCAATATTAAAGAAAATTTATTTAAGATATCCATCTCTTTCTAATTAACTTATTCCCATTTTGGAGCCTTAATATCTATTTTATTATATTTGAAATAATCATTCAATCATTTATAATTTTCAATATTTTTTCTCACATCATCATCCATATTTGATTTTTATTATCTATACTTTTAAAAAATAAATTTATCTTTTTCATCCAATATTTATATAACATTCTTCTTCATCTTTGAGCGGGTATTTTTCAGTAAAGAAAAAACATCTAACATTTTCTGTTTAGGCCCAATAAAATTATTATAATTCTTTCTGTCTTTTATAATTTTAAAAAAAATTCGATTATCGATGAAATTATTATTAGTGGAATTAAACAATAAATCTTATAAATGGTTTGTTTATTCAATAGATCTTCCATGACTCCATTAAATGTTATAATGATAACAAATACACTATTCTATAATAATTTTACTAGTATTCTAATTATAATATTTTAATATGGAAAGATATTTATTTTAACCAATCCAGTTAAATTGAAATTGGTATAATAGAAAATAAATTCCAAGATGGTAAACATTATCATCCCATAGATAAAATCCAAAAATTGAACATACTGATTCATCATGGTGTAATGTAATCATTTCATTGTAAGTATAAATTATTGATTCCACTATAAAAATATCAAACTTACATATCCATGTGGCCCAATTTATTAACTTTTTCCATTACACGGAACAATATATCTCTGTTTAAAATTCTTGAAATTGTTATATTTTTATGTGAAAGAAATAGATAATCAACTTAGAAATTTTGTTAATAACTATTGAATACTTATTCAATGTCGTTAAAAACTCGTGTTGTTATAATGTTGACTTAATCTATTTCTCTCATCCCAATTCATCAAAAATTATATTTTAAAAAAATAGATAGATGATATAGTAGAAAAAAAATCTAATATTCCATAATAAATAAAAATATTAATTCATATCATTTTACATGAAAACCCCACTTCAATGAAGATAAATACATCACATACCATTCTATATAATCACCATTTTAGGTTTAACTACCTCTCTTCATAATCTATTAGTATTATTCCATTAGCTTTTCCAAAATAAATGCATAGTAATCAAAAAATTACAAATAAAAATATTCTAAAAATATGAATGAATTATATATATTAAATAAGGATTCATAACCATTATATAATAACAATCATATCCCATTCATTCTAAAAAGATCAGACAGTCCAATAACCATGCTTCTAAAATCCAGGATGTCAAATCTCTAGAAAAAATAAATTCATGATTTATAAAAATTTAATGAAACAATC
Organism: Viscum album; assembly: GCA_963277665.1. Classification (NCBI taxonomy): domain Eukaryota; kingdom Viridiplantae; phylum Streptophyta; class Magnoliopsida; order Santalales; family Viscaceae; genus Viscum; species Viscum album. The sequence continues at coordinate 484,311,054 of OY728131.1, read as the reverse complement.
AGTTACCTAAGGAATTAAATAATGAAAATAAAATTATCTATTGATATTAAATAAATTAAAATAGATATGTTTATAATACTTGGTGATAAATTTGACCATAAATTTAAAAAAATTTCATTATTTGAAAAAAATGATTTAACATTTTATAAGTTATGACCTAATAACTATGCCTAATATTATTCAAATTAATTTTATTAAGAATTATTTTATAAAATCTTCTCTCATATTACATTTTAATTATTTGAATAATATGAACATTATTCATAAAATATAGCAATGAAACTCTCCCTTTCTCAATGTTTTAAAATAACCATAAATAATGAATTTAGATGTAAATAAAACTTATGTAAGAGAAAAAAATAAAACTAAAGAGTAACAAAAAGATATATAAAAGTAAAAAATCTGATAATGTATTTTGAAATTAATGTAAAATTATTATTAGTAACATTTAAGGTTTAAAAATATTAATATAAAATGAAGATAAAAATATTTATTAGTGGAAGTAAAGAAACCCTTCATAAGTATAAAAACCCATTTATTAAATATTTTAGATTATTGTATACAACATATTCCATTAAATAAGATCATATATTATTATCACCCTTACCATATTGGGATAGAAAATATTATAAAATAGGACTTTTCATTCCTATATTATTCCAAATCTTCTATATTCAATATCCACAAGTTCATTCATGATAAAACTTATGTAAGTTATAAATTAATTTACAATATTCAACTAAAAATTATTTTTCCAATGTTTTCACTATTACCACATAGTAAACATAAGGAAATATTCATTAGGTGAAACTATCCAAACATTCATAAATATTTTATCATATTATATGAATATTCAATACATATCCTAATTATATAAACTTGTAATCTAAATGGTGTACTGTATTTGAAATATATATATTTAGATAATATTATTTATGATAAATATTTATAATCACCCATAAAAATTAATCATATTTATCACCCATCTAGACATATCACATGTAAAGCAATATAAAGAATCATATGGATGGAAAAAATAAAAAAGAGTGAGCTCAAATTCCTAGTAATGGTAAATAAGTTATATACCAATAATAAATGGGAATAATATGACCACAAGGATATGATAACATAATAAATATCTTTTTATCTATGTAAAATATTCATAACCATAAACTAATAGATCATAAACACCAAAATAAAGTCATAAAAAAATTTAGTATTTAATAAGGGTTCAAAATTATAAATCACCATTCATGATTTATAACATATCCATGAGGAATATATTTCATATGAAATCATAAACAAATGATCATAAATAGTTTAAACAATTTCCATGAAAAAAATACAAGAATAATAATAAGAAATCATACTCACATATCAAAATGTGAACATATATATGTTCATAATCATGTATATGATTATCCTCACAAGTTTATGAGAAATATACATCAAATTACTCAATACATTGGATGGATTTTGTGGACTCAAAACAAAAATAAAATAAAATTATAACTATATATTCCATAAGATCCTAAAACAATAATATTTTTATCATATCATTTCACATGGAAAATAAAAATATTTCATTAACATTTACTTAGTACACAATCATAGGCTATATAGAGAGAGAAAATTAGTGGTATCATTAGATCTTATCCTGAGTATATCATAACAAGAAAAAAGGACGTTGACATGGATGAAAATACATTTAAATTTGTATTAGAACATGTCGCTACAAATAATAGAAAACAACTTTTTTACATCCCTATCTTTAAAAATAAAAATTCCCAAAAATTAATAAAAACAAATTTCAACGGTAATCACCATGGAAACATGTAATGGAATATTCTAACAAAATAATGGTTTTGACGATTATAAAATTATTTTTTAATATAAATATAAAACCATAGATTCTTCTAATATTTGGTTAAAAGAAAAAAATACCACCTTTAGAAAATAAAAAGACTATTTTTTAAAACATCGAAAATTAAGTCAAATAATGATGAAAAATAATTTAAAAATTAATTTGACAATATAAATGAGAATTCATTATAAATCATTGAATAAAATTGACATGGGAGAAAATGTAATTCATCTAAAGGGGAAAACGTTGAAATTTATTTAAAATAAATTTTCAATCATTACTTTGCAAAGAGGGGAAAATTAATGAAAAAAGTGAAATCAGAAGATATTTGTAGAGGAAAAATAGATGGGTTTTGAAGGGTATATATCTTATAATATTACTTAATGTAAATTTATCATAGGAAATATCTAAATAAAATTACATTGTATCATAAATCCTTTACCTCATTTCTGACTTGTTTTGCAAGCGCTCTGACCCCCTCTTCATCGAGAGACCTTTTTTCATTCATCATAATATTTTTAATATAGAAATAGGGTAATTCGGAGACATCTTGAAAGAAATTTAAAAATCTATAAAGCTTTGGGTGGGTCATTGAAAATCTATAATGATTATTGTTCGTGAATGAGTGCTGAAAAGAGGTTCACTTTTATAAGTAAAGGTATAACACACAATTAATTACTTAATCGATTGAAATAATATAATTTTTTTTTATTGTGAAATCTGGATTAAATTTCAAATAAAAAAATATAATATAATATAACATTGATATATTAAAAAAAATTACTTTTTTGGCATGTTTTATTGAAACTTTTACGGTTATCTCTTAGTTTAAACCCTGTTAAATTCATTATTACCTTAACCACGATAATTTTTGTCTATTATTATTGTTATTTATGAAAAAATTAAATTGATATCTTTATAAAATATGAATTTTTTTGATTAAAAATATGAAATGCATTTTTTTAAATTAAAATTTCAAACAAAGAGGAAACATATTTTCAAATAATAATACTAAAGGAAATGAATAATATTTTTTGAAAATTACATTTTAGCATAAAACTGAATTTATTCTCACTACATGACAATAAAAATAATATTTTGATATTTCAAAAATTATATATTTAGTGAATACACTTTATTATAAAAATTCATCAAAAATGATTAATTTAATTTCTGAATATAAACAATTTTCAAGTATAACATCATTTTTTTGGTAAAACATCTCTTTTGGCTTTGAATGCTTTCATTTAATTGATAAGAAAATTATTCAAATTGAATTAATGTTATTCAATTTTATCCCATAAATTTTTTAATATTTAGTTTTTTTAATAAATCAAAATTTCCGTTAAATAAATTATATATGAAAAAAACAATTCTTATAAATGAACTATTTCAAAACAATTCAATAGGAACAATTTTATTTTCAAAGGGAATTATAAATTATTTTAAATAATTATATTTAATTTAAATATAATATTTTTTTATTCAATATATAATATATAATTTAATATTTTTATAATATTAGTGTTTCATGAAAATAAATCTGTAAAATAAAATAAAATCAATTATGTTGAAATACATTATAAAATATATTTGTGTTACACATCAACATAATATTGTTTATCATAAAAAGGGTTATTTCTTTAAATTTGTTTCCAAATCCAAAGTATGTTCTAAAAAATAGTATTTTTATAACATTTATCAAAAATTTACTTTTTAGATGTAATGTTATAGACAATTTTCTTCAAGTTCTAAACTTATTATTCTTAAATTTATTACTTCATTTCAATTGATAGTAATAATAGTAATTTTATAATCATGAAATTTTGAAATATTCTCTTTAATCTCCATCATTCATTTTCTATCATAAAAATTACAATATTTAAATTTATTCAAAAAGCTTCGATATTAATCATTGAATTTGGTTATATAATCCATTATTTCCTCAAATGACTACAATTCCACTTCATGTAAGTCATCATCCAATGATAAATAATAATTAGTATTCAATTTTAAATTTGATTATATACCTATTGAAATATTTATCATAATGAAAATTGAAATTATAGCTATATTAGAACAAAAATTATATCTTCAATCATTATCACTACCTTTTGATTAATTACCAGAATTAAATGAGTTTTTTCTCACACTCCATGTGTGAATCACCATGACCACATTATTTCCATTATATATTAAATATCTCCTAGATTTATTTTCCATTTTTTAGATTTATAAAATTAAGATTAATATACTAGGCTTTATGATTTCATTATATATACCATTTGATAAAATTTGAAATATTATATATTTATTAATCATGCATTCCATTCCCTTTTGAATATTATTGTTTTGAAAATTATTATTTTGGGAGAGTATTTAAAAATTTGGAAGAAATTCCCCAAAGTGTGTTAGTAAAAAATATTATCCACATATTAATTAGAGTTCATATTTTTTGTAGTGTCCCTGTAAGTATTTTCTCAAATATTTATATATCTAGAAGATATTATAATAGAAAAATAGTTATTCCATTTTTTACATTTCAATATACCCCTTTAATATTTTTTCAGAGTGAATAAGTGTACCAATTAAATCATCTTACATCATCTTCATGAATTTTTTTATCATATATTCATATCTTATTTTATTCCCATTCTATGAATAGTATGCAAATTTATTTCTCAACCAATGAGTAATAAATAATTTCAAATTCAACTATATATTTTAAACTATTTATCCATCAACAAGAAGAGTTTATAAATTTTGAAATTTATTTTTCCATTAGAGAACAAATTGGTTGATAACTTTCTTATGACATTGTAACTTTATATTGTATAGAATTAAATGATTTTAAATGTGTGACTTACTATTTATCTTAAATTTTATCATGTAACATTGTATTAAGTAACTAAAATTGATATTTCCCTGAATAACACATAATAAATCATATACAATTTGATGTTTGGTTATAATTCATAATTTTTTTGATAGTTGGAAATTTAAATTGGTTTGTGAAAAAGAATATAATATCTTATCAGTGTATAAAAACTTAAAAATTCAATATTTTTCAGGTAATATTTTATTTGGTCTCACAAATACTAAAAATATATTATTCAAAATAAATGGGGTTTATCTAGATATAAATTTTCTAAATTTCAAATTATTATAACACCTTCAATGGAAAAGAATGATCATTCATCTACTACACAGTTTGTGTAATGAAAATAAAATGACAATAAAAAAAATCAACTTATAATATATATTCTGTAAAATTGGTGATTTTTATAAAGATTACTTCAAATATAGAGAATACAAAAATACTAAGGGTATAGAAGAAAGAAAATAGAAGAATTTTTTTACAACGTGTATTATAAATTATTAAATGAAGGAATGATTTGATAAAAGGTGTTTTCTAGTAATAATCAATATAAGGTTGAATTTAAGTAATAAATCCAACGTACAATTTTTTCACTATAAACTGTATAATATAGGGATATTATATATTCTAAATTGGTTAATATATATATAAAAATAAATGTAAAATCATCAAAAAATTGGATGTATGAAACATAAAAGAGTCACACAAAAAATCAGATATAAGGATAATCCAAATAGAAATAATTAAAAACAATTTAAATAATAAAACTCAAATTTAATTTAAAATATTTTTGAAAAATATTATACATCCAGTCAAGAGTAATATTCACTTATATCATAAATATTTTAAAGGTCTGTCCCATGAACCAAGGGATACAAGTGATGAACTTATGTCTTCCTATATCTACTTGATCATAAGATTCCGGAATCTACTTTTAAAACCCCATTAATTTAATATAGTTCTATCACCGGGATGATCCTCAACTATCATTATTGGAAACAGTTTCATTAAATAAGATTTAGTAAACAACTAGTTCAGAAAAGCCTTTTTTCTGTAACTAAGAATCTCTACGATCATAATGTATCATTAGTTTATATAAAAAAAATGAAAATAAGATATTTTAAATTCTAAATGTAACAATAAAAATAAATAATATAACACTTTAAAATTTATTACAAGAAATACTCACAATAGCACGGAGCTACTTAATGGAAAATATAAACATATATTTCTATATTGTTATCACCACTATATTTTATTCCTTTCATGTTTCATTTCACGAATCTCGATATCTTTATTAAAATTAGATCATTAAATAAACCAATTATAACACTAATGATCTTTTAATTAATTTAAAGAAAAAAATCCAAGATCAATCTTCAACGTGATGTAATTCAGTGTTACCTAAAAAATTCGAGAACATAATATATCAAATTAGTCTATCCTGAAAAAATGATTCTAAATAAAAATCTATATTACTAAAAATAAATTAAAAACTCATGTTAAAAAACATTTAAAAGGACATTATTGTGATTTTCAAAATAAATAATACAAAAGAGTTAATTGAATCCACATTACTCAATTGTATAATATATAACAGTAATAAAAATTAAAAAAAAACATCTTTCCATTATGGGGTAATATGACAATGTATTGAACATTAAAAAAAATTATCATTAAATATAAAATATCATTATGAAAATTCAAAGTGTTACAAAACCGAAAATAAATAGAAATTACCAGAGAATGATATCTCAAACCCTATGGGTTTCCTCAAATATCATACATTAGATTATTTCTATATAAATAAATCAAAATTATTTTATATAAAATAAATTTTAAGTGTGAAAAAATAGTATGATGAATGAATTTTTCAATAAGTATGAATAGTTAGATATAGAAATTGAAATGGATATTGTGATTGTTATATGATGGTCAAAAATATATATTACTATAGGGAAATCATATAATCAATATGTATATTAAAAATGATGTAAATATCAAATAATACATTCAAAAAAATAAATAATATAATTTAAATCATATATTATGGTTTTATAATAAATATTTGCATCTAAAAAATAAAAAATTAATTTAAATTAATAGAACAAAATCATTGATTGAAAAGAAATTTTGATATTGAATAAATATTATGTTTTAAAATTATTATGTTGATTTTAGATAAAATTAAATTTCACATATTTGGATATGGAATTTGATAAAATGATTTTAATATTATGAATGATAGTATAAAATTAGGTAATATGGTAAATTTTGGTTTTGGTGATAACATATGTTATGAGGGTGAATACTGAATGATATCTGTAAAATGAAAAAAGGTATTATAATTAATATATTTTATATATTGTATAGAACATAAATAAATGAATATACATGTTTATAATGGAAATAATCATGGTCCCCATTTTTTCATTTATGGGATATGATAAATGTTAGAACCACCTTTCATCAATATTAAGGAATGTGAAATTGTTAATATGCCAATCAAAATATTCTTTAAATGGTTCCCTCTTCTACTAATTCCATACCCCTCATATAATTAATTTAAATTTTTAATTAATTCCACATAAAACTTTCCCAAAGTTCTATAATAAATTATATAAATTTTGGTTCCAAAGAGACGTCAAAAACCATTTATTAAGGAGAATCACACTATGAGGAGTTATCCCATCAAACTAAGTATCTAGTTCCTCTATTTTTTTCAATTACCATTTATATAAAGGGATAATATATCACATTACCCACTATATTTATTTACACAAAAATTCTTTATTCTTCAATAAAAATGATATTATAATAATATAACACAATACGTTTACTCATTTATTCGTAGAGCATGTTCTAGTTTGAGTCGGTTCATCCAAAAACATGATTGATGATTATTCGAACTGATTCACATCATACTAGAGAATAAATAATGGTTTGATGGATAATAGATAATTTCATTCCATTATAGAGTTTAACAATAGTTTTTCCATTTCATATCAACCTGATTCATGTCATGACCCTTTTTGGTGGGAGATATGGTTGCACCGGGACTACGCAGTGTGTCCTTTTTATATTGTGAAGGAGGTACCACAATTGAATGGTGCATGCTACTGATTGAAGGGGGTTGAGTATGTGTGTAATTAGTCCACATTTTTTACAATGTCCACAGATTGTCTCCAGTAGGATTATTTTTTGAGCTAGAAACACCCAACGACCCTAGTATCCATGATTCTTGGACCTTATTTTCAATGGTAGGAACTCATTGGATGATTATTTATACAAAAAATCTTAAGGACTCCATTGGTCGAGAAGATGGTAGGTCAATATCATCACACCCTTTTGGGTGGAATTATTTCCAACTTCGGGGCTCTCTTATAGATTTAATAAATGTTCATATCTTTTTGAATCCGTGGTTCTATCCCGTGAATTATTCAATGAGTTACCCATAGGTTGCAAGATTAACCATATATATTCATAGTGTGGGAATCACTAATTCATAACTGGATTAAGTCGTACGATGAGGCACTCTGGAGTTTACCCTATTCTCGGTAGGACATAAGTTTCTTCGATATCGAGATCATAACCATGATATGGGCTTCTTACGTATCCATGTAGGAGGAAACCGAACCCACGTAGTTTAGTGGAACATAACTGAATACATCACATTTTAACATCATGTGATTGGGACCCATCCATGTAGTTTAACATCATGCATCAACGGAATCTATGTAGAGGATACCTAGTCACGATTTCATGTGGAACATAAACCAAAGCTCCCTAGGATTCTCAAGAGAGTCTTGGTTTCCTAGGTGGATATGGCCCTACTAGGCATATGGCCCGGTGAGCACCATGGTGATTTGGGTGATGGTTTTAGACCATAAGGAGGCTTCCTACATATCTTAGATTTTTGGCAATCAAAGCCTATATAGTTTCGTTTAAGGTGGTGTTTACACCGTAAAGGAGGCCGATATATGAGGGGACATGATTGGGGATCACACAATGGAGATTTCCATTTGAGAAGGCATGGTTGGGGATTAAACCGTAGAGGGGTACTTTCATGAATGAGTATTGTGTGGGATTATTCTTGAAGTGGATTCCCTAGCGAGTTAGGGGGAATTTTTATTGGGACTGAGTTTTAGGAAGAACATCCCTTGACCATGGGACGTCTTCCATGGATCATATGTATCCAGGTTAGAGTAGGAATCCGAGTTCTTGTAGTTAATTTGGATGGGGCTTACACATTGAAGTGGTCCACTTATGATCAGTCCTTCAGACAGGTGTCATTCGTATCCTAGTTAGAGCATGAAATAGATTTATATTATTTCATTGGGGTATGTTGTGGATGGTGCAATAATTTTTAACCTCTAATACCAAGTGATTCATGCTTGTTGTGAAAACAATTTGAAGATGCGTAACATGGAAGCCTCACACTTTCCATTATCCTCTAATGGAAAAATATGATTGTGTTGGAAGAGGCCCGAATGTTATCCTAAAGGGAGAGAGATTTGGGCATTGAATGCTCCAAACCTTACCCATGATAATATATATGATAGTCATGTTAGGGAATCTATCCGGACATGTCTCAATCTAAGATGGGGAGGATAAAGAGTGTCACCTCTAGTAGAAGGGCTATGGGGAAACCTTAAGGGGTGGCCTAATGATAGTTTTGGGAAAAAGTAACCTCTCAGTATTCCAATCCGGTTATCTCTGCTTCTGTCGACTTCTATTGTTTCTTTGATCCTCTTCTGGGTCCTACTATGTGTGAACTGGGCTACTTCATGGTCTTCTGTGGCCCAAAGGACCTGTGGCTCGAAGGCCTTTGGGTCATGTATTGCGAGTCATGTTGGGCCTTGTGCCTTGGGCCTAAGGGTCATGCACGGGTTCCCCTTCAACCCTTAAAAGGGGGGTTATCCTTAGATAAAATAAAAAAGAAGGCTTTCGGGCCATTCAGGCAGGAAAGCATAGGATCATCACTCCTGGTCAAAAGAAAAATATGGCATGTTCCCTTTTACTTTTCATTTCCACTCATTGAATTGAGAAGTCAGTGATTACCCTTGATCCCTATAACGGGGAGGTTCACATGAGTATTCCAAGGTTGGGCCTCAAGATTCCTTGTGAATATATGCTTATAGACATTATGGGGGTCCACTACCCTTTGATGATATCCCAGATGACTCCACTTACCACATGTATGTAAACATAGAAGTATTCCCTAATGCGCCAGATGGTTCTATCATATGGGTTCAATGGCTTTGGGAGAGGATTTGGATTAATGCCAATGGACTGTTCCGTAGAGGGGACTTAGTGGATGGGATGGAAATAGATGAGCTTGATCAGTACTAGAATGTGGAAAGATCAAAGGTACCCCATTATGCATATCATTTTTTCATGTAGGGTGGGGTACCCTCCGCATGGCGTACTACTATGCAGGTGGAGGGGCCGCTTGCGCACCAAGGTGACACACGGACCTCGATGTGGTTCAAAAACTATAGTGGTGTGTGGACCTAGATGTGGTCTGTGTACCATAGTGGTATGCATCCTTGGGTTCTGTACTCATACCATGGTTCTATGCGGCACTAGAGTCCATCTGTGTGGTGGTATGCATTGCAGGGAATGGTTATATCCACATACAGATGAGTTATGTGATACAACAGATTAAAGAAGACGATTTAGTCCTATAGTTCAGGGGAGTTCATCCATAAAGGGAGTATGAGTCCCTAATTTCCTATTAGGTTCGTAGTTTTCCCATATGATTATGCTTCCTTGTTTTAATTGTTTGTAGTGGGATTATACCAGATGGAAATTATTTTTGGTTCCATACATCATCGATCATTTTCCTTCAATGTATTTCATAAAAAAACTACATATTCTCTAAAAGTACAATCTTATATCCTTTTTATTCCTTCCCTATTCTCCTCATGGTCCATTTATAGAGTGTCGAGGAGGATGTATCTATGTATTGCACAACACATTTTATAGAATCCCATGAAGATATCATCCATTCCGAGGATGACTCAGTCAACCTGAGGCCTGTGGGGCTGAGGTTCTCAATGGTGGAAATCAATGCCTCAGTTCCACGAACAATGTGGTTCATTGGACACCTACATTTATACCTTGTCCGTGAACTAAGCTTATGGGGATAATGTGTGGGGGTGCACCTATGCATAAAAGTTTCCCCAATTACATGGTTCATAGGGCCATGGTTCGTGGGTGGAAGTTCCCTTCCACCATTCAACTAATGATATCATTAGTGAGGCCACAGTTCGTTGGTTGAATTTCTTTGCATCCTTTCTGCCAACGATGTGGTTCAAGGGGTTGTGGTTCGTGGGTGTAATTCCTCCACCTCCATTGTGCCAATGACGTGGTTCACCGGGGATTTGAGTTGTTCCTTATATATTTCTTGAACTACCTAGTTCACTAGACAATGACTCGTGGGATAACTTTTTGTGGGGTGTATTCATAAAGTTCGGTTTGTGGGAAGTTCCAATCACAAACTATTAGTAGAATTAGATAAATGGACCACATTGATAATTTTCTAAATTCAATTTATTTTATATTTATCTCAACATTTCAATTCAACTTCAATCTTAATCATTAGTTAGATTTGTGGGAGTATTTGCCTTCTATTTGTAGAGTTTTCCAGACCCTACATATGCCCTCCATTGGAATGGGATCTAATCGGGACAATGAGAAGGATATTTTATTATAGAAAGAGTTCCTGAACTGAACTTCTTTGTGGTTGAAAGGTGGACCCATTACAGGGATCGTTCCTATATATAGGGTGCCAAATATTATTTTTTTCATTTACCAAAGTTCTCATTGAAAAATTCTCCATATAGTTCTATCAACATTCCTCACTTCTGTGTACTAGTTCCTTCATGAAAACCATCATCCACAAATTGTGCATCATATTCTGTGAACTATGAACTCTTAACGGTCATTATTCTATATTATCCAATCTTTTAATATGTGAACTGATCTTGTTAAACATAAAAGATAAGTTTGAACTGCATCATAGTAATACACTATGTGGTTCACCTGATCCTTGGACTAAACCTCAATTCAGTAAAGTGAAAATGAAATTTTGAACATAAAATTTTAAGTCTTCACTTTGAATGTGACACCCCAATATTTCATGGTACACTTGTCTTTGTATAATACAATATATTGCGTTGTACTCCAGTTCGAGTTCTAGAACATAACGACAAGCCAAACTAGCTGTTTAAAAGCAGTTATGAATAGTAAAATCCACCTTTTGATATTTTTAAAATTTTATTTTTCAAAATGTAATGATTTTTTTATTCATAATACCAAAATTACCTGAGGTTGATTTTTTGGTAGTTTTTTGAAAACATTCAATTTTTGATGAATAGTGAAAACACTACATTTTTTTAAAAAATGACTTTTTATTTAAATAATTATTTATTTTATCTAAAGATATTTTATTTAAAAATAGATACATATTACCTATTTTACTCCAATGTAAGTCATTGGAGTCGTTTTATAATAATATTTGATATAAAAAATATTATTGATCTTTTTACCGCCGTTTACCCACCATCTAGCACATATGTAAATTTTCATAAAACATAATGTTACCGCTTCAGTGAGTTGAATTTAAAAAATCCAAGAGACACAGTTGATATCAGTAAGTCAAATGTGGTTTAACAGGATGAAAATTATTTTTGTTGAATAGTAACTTTTGAATTTTATTTAGCACGATTAAAAGTAAATAGGGTAATTAAAGGTAAAAAAGTTATTATAATTACCCTGACACTTGTCCAAATTTTATTGGATAAGTGTTTTTTAGACCAAAATCAACCTTAAGAATAAATAATGATCCTATTTGATCAACTTTTATTAGATTATGATTTTTATTATTATTTTATTTAATGAATAGTTAAAAGTGTTAAATTCAAAATTTTAACAATAAATTTTCTTTAATATAGGGTTATACATAAGATAAATTCATATATTAATATTAATTAAAATGATACAAATATTTAATATAACATGGTATTTTATTTATAATTTTTAGACTTTAAAAATTTAATTTATTTATGACACAATGATGATGTAGTAATTACCTTATTAATGAAAGATTAAAATAATTGATATTATAAATATTAAAATAAATGTAAATTGATAGTTTTTATGAATTCGAAGAATTCTCTAGGTTAATATGACATGTTAGGATTTATTAAATAATTTTTTTTATGTGATGATATTGTTATGTCTTTCAAAAAAAATATTAAATAGTGTCAAAATTGACATAAATGAGTTTTTAAAACAAATACTATATTATTAATTGATATAACATTTCTATAAATATATGTTTCTTCCAAAAGACTTATATAAGGATATATATGTCAATAATTAACCAATTGGGGTTCTCTTGTCTTTTTATAGTATGTTTATTAACCATTTATTATAATAATATAAGAATACATGCTAAAGGTTAAACTATTTAACTAAGAGTTAAATCTAAAAGATAAGGTTAATATGGTGACCTAAACCTATAAAAAACCTATTGGTTGAGAGGTTTTCGACCCATCCCCACCTTATCCTCAAAATAAACAATTTTAAAATAATTATAAACCGAAAATGACATTATAATAAAATAATATTTAAATCTTTTCCTAAGGTGCCACTCACCTCTCTTATAAAAGGAATCTTCCCTTCTCTAAAATTCACACCTCCAAAGCCATTTGTCTCATCCAAAACCTACCCAAATATACTCCGAAATATCCTTAATTCATCATAGAGTCCTTACATTGATCATGAAGACATCCTAAAAATCCCCTTTTATCAAATCAAATGGAAGAACCCAAAGAAGAGATAAATATTTCATCACCTCTTTCAAGTATTCCTTCTTCCAATTCCCCTTTCATTGTTGTTTCCATTATATCAAAATAACACCAGAACCTTATACATATTGTGATGTTATTATAAATATGGTACAACCATATTCATTAATTTATCCATCCTACAAATGAAAAAGTCACCATACGCGCGTACGTATGGCTTACCGTCTCCACGTCGTGGTGTAGTTGTTATTCAACACTTCAATATTTGGATGGCTATAGTAATGATGTATAATTTTTGTAAATAATAAATATAACATGTTACTTATTCTTTATATATGATATAGAATCCAATTATATATTATTTCACCTTCAATTGAATGATATTGTCGCTCATGCGTCTTTACAGATTACAGTCTCCATAAACATGATGAGATTTATTCCCAATCATAACCATTGAAGAATAACTTTTATTTTGTGATTTCAACGAATGTATAAGAAGTTAATATAATTATCGATATTAATAAAATACATCCTATCCAATAAAAACATGACTTATGTAACATAGCATATAAATGAAAATGATTCAATTAACACCCAAGACAATGATACTACTGAAATATTATTAACAAAGAAATATTAGAAGATCATTTATGATATCATTTTTATGTATGTGGTTCTTTTATAATTTGATAACAGTGATTAACTATTATACCTGAGGTAAACGTACCCGCGACCAAGGATACGTTCTAAGTAAGGGTTAATTTTACAATCACTTTATTATCTAACGTCGTTTATACATAAGTATCTATTGGACTTCATTATCATCGATATTTGTGTTTCTTATTCATAGAATATGGGTTAAAGTAATTTATACACTTATTTTACATTTTATAATGAATTTGGAAATGAATTTTTACGTCGTTTTCCTAACAAGGTACTTTATGATCATTTCAGAAAATTAATGTATAAATGTTTTTTGTAACTTATACGGGGTGTGCGGCGATTTCCCCCCTTAAAAATCTTTCGAAGCATCCACTAAAATCTTATATGAATATTTTGAAAATAAATTTTTTCTTTTATAATTATGTTTATTTTAAATGATTTAGAAGTAGATAAAGATATTTCTCTCAAATATTTATGATTTCATCTATGTCAACATCCTTTGAGGTATTTTACACTTATTTAATGTTGATTTATTAAGATACAATCTTCCATATTTTATTGAATGTTTTGTGACATGTTTGACCATGGATGTGTTATTTTTATACCAATCATGGTTTTTGGTTAATGTATTAACATTTTATATGATGGTTTTAATATGAATGTTTGTGTTATGTTTCAACCTTTTCATGTGAGGAATACATTGGATATATTAAGTGACAGGTGGAGTCTGCTATAGCTCCTCGATGCATCAGTAGGTCTAATGAGACAAACTAGTGTTTTTGCACAAGGCCTTGGCAAAATAGAATTTTTATTTCTGGAACGAGACATTGACTATGTTGTTATGATGTCCTTCATTATGTATTCCATTATTATAAAATTGGTTATTGGTATTTCATGTTATTATTCGACTAGTAGAATATCCATGTTAAGAAGTAAATGGAATTATTTGATTTATCTTGGCCATATTATTCTGAATATTATGTTTAAAATGATTTTTTAGTCATATATATTTCCTTAAATATTTATACTTATTTATAAAAGTTTATGAAATATTGTTATCCTTACTGAGAATCTGAGATAACCCATTTCAATGTTTTATTTTTTACCAGGATGCGAAGATGTACATTATGATTAACCATTAGAGATAGGATATAAGATATGTGTGTTTTCAAAGGGGACACAATGTTTTTTTATTTCAAGATGTAATGTAAAACTCATGTATGTATCTAGTACATCCAAGGATACTAAACTAATCTGTATTTCAATACTTGATCTCTTCTGATCATACCAATGTTATATAATAATGCACCGACTATGGGTAACTAGGTTCGGGGAGTTACATTGGTTGACCATGTAGCAAGGCTCGGTACACCGCTCACCCAGTCTATTAGTTGTTCAGTTCGTTGGCCATCGTTTCTAGGTCAAACATATTGCATAGTATTCCGTGTACCACTGGTTCATATGGAATGTATTCAAAAACCATTTATAGTGTTTATTATGCAGATCCTTTCTAATAATATATATATTTTATTCCTTTTTCATCTTTTGGTATTTTCCCAATGATTTTGTTGGGATGACCTTTTTATGGACTTTTGATGTAGGAAGGTGACAACTCTTCCTCGTGTTGTTTGCGTTGTTGTTTTCTATTGATGATGCACCATTCATTTCCATTTTAGTTGCTGATGAAAGTAATAAGAGTATGGCAGACACCATTGGATAAAAAACCTATGTCTCTCAATTGAATGAATCCTCAAAGAAACTTCTTATCACTACCCAAAGGGAGTACACAATCTTAGACTGGCATCCCATTTATGGATTCATTCTACAGCCTGACACATCTATTCTAGAGCCACATGTGGTCGACCAACCTTTCTCATGGATAATCAAAATTAACATTACTATGGACCTTATTTCATTGAGATGATGATCCATAATTAATTATACCTCTACTGGGTTATTCTGGAACTACACTCCTCAGAATCTAGAGGAATAGAAACAGAAGGTAGATGAAACAACCAAGTGCTACCATAGCATTGCGCAAAGGGACACATTAAACAACTCACATGGACAGTCATGGAAGTGGTACCATCGCTTTGGAGGATCGTTTGTTGTGGATTGGAGATGTCCATTCTAGGTCCATTAGAGTTGTGAAGAGTTCCAAGTCTAAATACCAGTTTGGGGATTATATGATGCTCTCTAGGAAACCTAGAACTATGCTAATCAAACTGGTGACCTCATTTCACAACATTTCAGTAGATGGATTCTGGATAACAATACCTTTCATTTATCCCATGGGGAGGCTAGAATTAGTCTCTTTAATTCTTGGATTATTTTAGGGTTCCCTATTTTGGGGACATGTATAAAGAGTTTTTACCTCTTACTTCAACCCAGGACAACTAGAAGTGGACCCCTCCTCTGGCTAAAATAATCATTACCCATGAAAATAAACTTTTAAAGAATGATGACCCCAACTCAATGAATGAAAATCCATTATCATAGTGGAATAATATCTTTTCCATGATAATTCATCAATATCATGTTCTGCGCATACACATGTCATATCCATTAAAGGAAACTATAATCAGAGTAGGTTCAAACTGGCCAGCCTTGGAAGAGGGATGTTTTCACCAATGGGGATGGGAACTATTATCTGATGTGGACCACTAGTTTTGGTTGCAAGCTTTTTTGGACATTCTTTTAGAAGATGGATTCAAACCATGCGAGACTCTGGTGGTTTGAGAGTCACAACCTTGATTTTGGAATCATATATAGCCCCTATAAAATTCATCAACCTTGTCATTTTGGTCATAGAAAAAATCTATTTCTTACTAGACCATGTTAGCAAGGGAAGGCCAGCTCATCAAATGACTGGTAACATCCAATTCCTCTAGGGATGTATAAGATCCCAAATAAGAGGCTACACATTTATCAATACCATACCAATTACACATGATATCCTTTGACCATACCATCAATGCACTAGTAGGGTTATGCCATCAGGATAGGCCGCCAAGGATAATCTAGAGGACCTAACTGAAAATAATGAAAAATAGTTGATGAATCGAATCATGTTTCATTACTGGTTCATCTATCATACTTGTGATTCCTATACCAGTACCAATGTGACTGTTGGTTCAGAAGACTTTTTTTACCAATGATTCCTATTTTCATTGAGAGTGGGTATTTTGATTACACATATTGATGGAAAACATATATGTGAAGTATATGTGCCTTGAAGATTTTCCAGAAAATATAACTCCATCAAGATGTTGTGTCCCCCTGGCCACAACACTGAACATCAGGAAAAACCTATTTTGTTAGCCTAAAAACTTTGGATAATGTTTACTCGATAGGATACTCATTGCAAATTAAAGCTTCCAGATTCTGAGGGTTCCACACCCTTTCTTACAAGAGGTTATTTTTAGGAATGGGATTAATCATATGTATATGGAAAACTATCATATTTAGTTCACCCTATTATGACCTTTAAGGTGACTGTGGCTAAGGGGAAGCAGAATCAAAATAAAGCATCTTTACATTCATGACTAGGGAATTTCCTTTTGAAGCCTCTCATTTGAAAACCCTTGATGAAGGTTAGAAGTCCTTGGGGTGTGACCTCACAATCTATTGAGGCTTCCATTAGGATTCAACCACCCATACCATTGGATCCTACCTTTATAGTGTCCTTAAGTAAATGGAATATTTTGAATACTCTCCAACCTTTTTACGATGAGTGTGATTTTCCCTTGTGGATGTTTATCTAGGATATTTTTTCCCTCACTATACTTGGTCATGTTCCACCACTAACTGAAATTTGTTATGATGTTGAGCCTGAGAGGGTAAACTATTACCTTGAGAGCCTTGAAACTCTGATCCATGATCAAAACAATCATTGAAAATACTCTAATTGATTATATTCCATTTTATGATTAGAGAATGATGAATAGGGTAATGAGAATTATCACCCCTCATAGGGTGACGAGATTTCTGATGTGCATGTTGTGGCTAGAGTGAGTGAAGCGCCTCACTCACACCAGAGCCTGAAAATTATTCATCTTTTGAGGGTCCCATGGCTGCAGAGGCTCCATGGAAGCAATTTTAACTAATGAAACATATTACACTTTCTCAAGACTAACCTCTAGCACTAGTCATCCCCATTACAGCTATGTTCCCAGGTCTTTGGAGGGATTGTGATTACTTAAGGGAGAAGTCTACTCATGATGAAATTTTGAAACTTCTTCAAGGGGAAATTTTATTCATTCGGGTTTTAGGGTAGCCATTTCCCCTACATTGATTTCTACTAAATAATAGCCATATGAGGGATCCATATTCTTATGCTAGATTTACAAGTGTCTCAATTCACCCAAAGAAAAATTTTACTGGGTTGAATGTGTGGCATGGATGGTGGTACTCCGGGGGGAATTCTATTTACTAACCCTAAAATTAAATTCTTTTCATTGTGATTATTTTTAACTCTCATCTTTCACATCCACATTGACGTGAGGAGTCTTGGGATATGGTTATTTCTCTAGTATACACCCCCGAGGGCACTGAGGTTTTGGAACGCGTCCCTTTGGATGTGAAGAATGCTGGGGAAGGTTCTCCAAGTGCTTCTAAACATATAGAGGCAATTATTGTAAATCATGTTAGGGGAATTAACACGTGATACTCCACCATATATTTCCATTATGGATCTATCCCCATAGTATAACAAGAAAGACTGATAAGTACCCTAAATATCAAAACACATCAGAAAGTCTATTACAAGTAACCTCAACATCTACCCATCTAGTTGTTAGGCTAAACACTTTTATCTTGCTGAAAATTTACTTCATGTATATTTTGATTTACAACCAATAAGTAATCAGGCCCTAGTTTCCCTATAATATGTGGTTTTTTTTCCATCTATGGTAGAATATTGAACAACAGCAGTCACGGATGAACCGAGCAGAGAGATAGGACCGGCTGAGGAGACCGTGGGTATTCTGAGCCCTTTGGAAATTCCTTCCAAAAATCAGACAACCGCTTCCCCGATATGGGAGGAGTATTTAGAGGTTTAAATCTAACCCAATAGTTTTTATTTCACTACCACATACATGAATAGGGTGACTCCACTATAAGAAGGTGAATTGGGTGATGATCCCCAATTTTCGCAGGCTACCGGAAGGGATCCAGGTCTTGAGGGGTAGACCAACCAAAACTAGAGGGACCCCACACTTCTGGAGTGAACACCATTGGAAATTGACGCCCCAATTGAGCATAAAGTTCCTGATCCAATGGGATTCACACCCACAAGGAAGTATGTTATCCCTATTCCTAATAATTTAAAATGGTCCATTGTTCCTTTTTTAATGAGCATAAGAGTTCTCGTGGCCCATGTTACCGTTGGTTTAGAATTGGATATCACACCTTTTTCTAGGAAAATTATTCTTATGAGCCTACTTTCTATGAGTGATATTATGGAATCTCTTTCAGAGGAAACTGGTCTAGTTAGGAATGGACCCGAGTCTTTGGTTCCATTGGACATCTGTAAAACTTGATTTTTCATTGAAGACGCCGCGCCATTTTAATTTGGTGCAAATTTCAACATGGAAGTTTATGTCATCAATTTTTTGACAAGTGGAGGTTATTTTACCAATCCCCCTACCAACACCCTTTATTATGATTTCAGGGATTGAGGGTGTTTTTTACTTCATTTATGACTTTAGGATCTCAACTAAAAAAACAAGAAATTGCGGTAGAGGCTTCAATCCCCCCTCTATTGCAATTTTCACAGGTGAGGCTGTTGAGGGATCGAGTCGCATTTCAACCATGGAATCAGGTCCCTATCAAGTGAAACTAATTCTTGAATATATTTATTCATATATGAGTGATTCTGGGCCCGATCTAGAGGGAAAGGTCAACATTCAACCCGACCATCAAAGGGAATGGAGGATAATTTGGATATTGATTTCTCAAACACCACTTCTTAATATACCAATGAAGCATACAAAGTTATGTCACCAATTTTTTGTCTTGGTGTTTGGTGGAAATAATTACCATGGAATTTATGAAATAGTGAAGTAGGTGGTCATGGAATGGTAGAAAGCCAATGCACTCGAGCCCCATATTTCTACTGAAGAATCTGGGGATCATATTTCTACGGGAAGAAAAATTCTTATGAATGAAGCAACTGATAATGCTAGAGTAGTCGTGAGGCTACATAGAAAACTGTCAAAAAAATCACATATTTAAGAATCTCGATCAGCAACCTGGACAATGAAGAAAAATACTAGAGTGAATCAGAAGGGAATGATCTCGTTTCTTGGACATAGCTTATGAGGGAGGGGAAACAACTATCCTTGAGGTAGCGTAGGAGGAAGAGGCATTGCAGGTAGGTGCAGGGGTCAAGATTACAATGTTTCTAAATCTCCATGAGGCCACTAAAGTGTCAAATCAGTAATTTTTACAACTATGTGAGTCTGTTGGACATATTTTGTAATGGTCATTTCCTGCAATCATGGAGAAGCCTTAGGTTGTGGACTCCTTCCATGCCATATTGTAATAGAATGAAAATATTTTTCTCTAAAATGATTTTCCTTCATTTTTTTTCAATATCAATCCTTCATGGTATACATAAATTGAAACCAAAATCTCAAACGAATATCAATTTGATTCATAATCTTATCTAACTAAACAATCATGTCATGACCTTATTTTTCTGAAACTGGGAGGCTTAGCGAGTGTATTTTGACTCTTGGTAGGGTCACATGAAAAACCATACAATCTTTGTGCATTTTTCATTATCACCCTAATTCTTCCTAATCATATTATGTTTTGAGCTTAGCGGGTATAACATGACCTTTTCTTAGGAAAATCTCTATGGGTTTTTGAACTAAGAATAATTTCATAACTTGTTTATTTTTTTATTGCTCGATGTTTTACCTAAAATTCATGTATTACAGGTTTAGTGAGACAATACTTGACTATTGACAAGGCTTCCCTTTGAGGGATTTTATCCTAGAGAGTGTCATGTCTCTTTTCATTGGTATTTTACTGTCTTTACAAATATACTATCATTATTGATGTGTTAGGTTGAATAGTTTGGACCATGAATTGTGGGGAAAGGGCCCCAAATTATGACTCATTGACCGATAATTTCCCAGAAAACTTTAGACACAAATAATGGATTTTTAACACCCGAGATTGTGATTTATAGATATGGGACATGATATGGCACGTGGAAGACATGGGGAATATGGAAGTGGGAATGTAATCTCATGAGGATTAAATTTCCATTGGGTAACATGCCATTTCTGTGGGAAACATATGTAGAGCCACCGGGGCACTATATGCATAGTCAAACAAAGGTTTGTACAGGACACTGGTCTTCCCTTTCCAGTTTCCAAAAAAATTGTATATAATTTTGTATTTGTCTTGATTTTGAGGGCTATAGTGTGTGGCATGCTAAGGAAAAAATGCATAAAAGTGTGGCGGCATTTATATTGGTTTGCTTTTAGAAACCACTCACGCTCAATTTAAATTACGTAAAGGATGGCTATCACATGGTGTAGTTTAACATTGTG
The DNA here is from genome assembly GCA_963277665.1 of Viscum album. Lineage (NCBI taxonomy): Eukaryota > Viridiplantae > Streptophyta > Magnoliopsida > Santalales > Viscaceae > Viscum > Viscum album. The sequence goes on along the minus strand of OY728131.1, from coordinate 484,289,268 downwards.
AAATCTGTATTTTTGAATATTGTGGTTTAAATTCATTTTTAAAAAAGTGGGGGAGGAATTTATCTTTTCTATGAAATTACGAACAACAATTTTATATCACCTTCATGCATGAGGGGGGGGGGGAGGATATTTAATCTATAATCTAGGGGGTTTCTAAAACCGAGAAATGTGGTGAGATGTAGACACCATTTGGTAGTAAAGTGATAGGAAAGGCCCATATTGTGGATGAATTTTCCCTTGGTTGACATACCATTTTGGTGGTCAACACATACAGAGCATCTAGAGCATTGTGTGAATAGTCAAATATAGGTGTACGCAAGACACTATCCATCCATTTATGATGTCTTGAAACCATTATGGGGATTCAGAACAATCTAGATATAGATAATGTTCTATGGGTGGGGTTCTTGAACATGGAAAGGAGACATTTCAACTCAAAATTTACCAGTAATTCGAAGAATTGGTTGAGGCATTTTTATCCTATCCTGTTGATTTGTTCTCATTACCTAGATTTGACCCCTGCACAGGTGGGGATGGGAAAATATTGTTTCATGGATGGTAATTACATATGAGATTTAGATGTCACAGTGTTTCCTATAATGATAGGAATCATGATATATGTAGTTTTTTAAGACTCATTCCAATGTGGATATGATTCATGCATATGGATGGGGAATTTGTGTTTTGGGTAGTAAATCACCAGTGGGTTGGGGCATGTGCCATGATTTCCAAAACAGATTCATCTATTGCACAAGTTCATGTTGGGATATACCCTTTTGAAATGATCCGGTATAAGGGTGAATATCAGCTATCAATTATAATGTAGTTTAAATTTCATGTGATTTGGATATTGATATAGAATCCCCAAGTATCTGGAGGATAATTGGGATATGATGTTATTACATGTCTATGACATGAGTAAGAAAGAAACTAAAAACTATGGTTTCGAGTGTTCTTAGATTAGGAGGGATGACATGGGGCTTAGAATATGTTAGACGTATAGAAGTCGGAAAATCATTTCCTAGGGATGAATTTTACTTTGATTGATAATCCATTTTTCTGGGAAATGTATGCTGAGCCGCCATGTGTTTGTGTGAATAATAAATAACAGGTGTCTACAGGAAACTTACATTCAATTCATCATGGACATGATGGATTTTGATGATCCTAGACCACTCAATGCACAAAGTTTTATGAATGGAGAGAGTTTGTTTGTAAAAATGTAATAAATATCAGGTTGTGATTAGTCGCAGAATTAGGAGTCTCTCTATACATATTTGACATGTATGTGATGTGGGACATTTTGACTCCATCATTGGATCGGGGCCCAATTTTGGTGTTCCTGGTGTCCCAATATCATATTCCTTACTAAATTTTGGTACATGTGTTGGAATTGGGGGAGTTTTAGCTATATTTTGGGAATCATTCAATTTAATTTCATATGGTTAGGACTTTGGGCCATGTAGTTTAATGTCACGAAATGACGATCTGGGTTACTCGATGTGAATGAGCTAGCTATTTTGGGTCTATGTAATTTTAAGCCTTGGATAAAGTACATTGACAATGTAGTTTAACGTCATGTTCTAGGGATAAAATATCAAAGGGATCATGCATATATTTGAGATAATCAGGACAAGATATTCCTGGTACACCATATACATATGCAGTGGAAGAAGGTGAAAATCATGATTTTGGGATCCCTCGAATCAGAAGGGATGACACAAGTATTAGGATCCAGGATGCATACAGATGTAGGAAAAACCTCCCTCGGTGAAAACGTTTCCTTTGGTTGATAGGCTGTTTTTTGCGCAATGTATATACAGTTTCTGTAGAATTGTTTGTATGGTCAAAAAAAGTGTATACTGGAAAATGAACATCCATTTAAAATAGCTAGGTATGATTGTGTTGATCTGAGACTTCCTGGTGCATGTATTTTGATGAATGAAAAGGGGATGTCGAGGTATGTGATAAATATGCAAACCATGATTAGTTTTATTTATGGGAACTTATATATAGATCTAATTCGTATGTAAATGGAAGCATGTCATTTTGACACTTTCTGGATATAAGTGTACATATTTTTAATCCCCTGTATTTATTTTCATTTAACATACATGGGATTGGGGTCTCTATTTTCTTATTGCCGCTGGACCCAGGAAATCCAAAGTGTCACTATGTATCTCTTCATGTTGACAATCAAGCCACATGTAGTTATTGAGAAACCATTAAATATAATGTCTTGTGGTTAGGACCTCTTTAGTCACTTAGTTTAATGTCATGTGGTTAGGAATCATGAATTTATATATGCAAGTCTAGATTATATGCAAGTGAAGATATTTCATTCATGGAAGCTAATCTTGGGAAGGCCTAGATGTCACTATGTGTCCCATTGATGGATGAGAATCAAGTAAAACATAGTACTAGAGTCCTATGTTTTTTATCATCACATGGTAATGATAAGAGTGAACCAAAGTGAAAATGATGCGATGAGGGAAGTTCTTGGCTTGAACCTTGTAGAGGATTCCTACATATCCCAGTTAGTTGGGAATCAACACTAACATGGTTCTGAAATCTTGTTCCATGTGAAGGTCTGAACCATGCACAGGAAAGGTGCAGTTTTTTTAATAGTGGATGGACGCTGATAAAGGAACTGAGTCTCACTATATATCCTATGATGGTAGGAATCAAGCAACATGTAATTATTTAAAACATGTCGTTCCATTATGACATGTGCATAGAGAGGAGGTGTTTGTATCATGTGCTGACTGGACCAAGACATTGGGTCAAGGTGTCTCTAAATATCCCATTGATGAATAGGAATCTATACGTACATAGTTCTGTAAAAGTCCCTCCATGTGAATGTCTTGCATATACGTATGGAGAGGGGCATTATTGGCCTCGACTGGTGGCTAGAATGGGATGTAGTATCAATGTTTCACTACATATCCCATTGATGAATACGAATCAATCCATACATAGTTTTAAGGACACCTCATGATAGTATGACTTGTGTCTAGATATGGTGGAATTTTATACCATGATTTTAGGATGATGGTCTTATTATATTTTTATATGCTTCGTCCATGTAGAGGAGATCATTTCCACCATTCCTAGGATCATGTGAGTTATACTCGGTGTGAGAAACAAGGATCAATGTGGAGTTCCATTTTAGTATAGGGGATATAGAGGATATAACAGAGGTGTTCTGTGTCATGTAATGGATGGACCAAGACACAGTGTAAAGGTGTATCTATGTATTCCATTGATGAATAGGAATTAATAAATACTTAGTTCTATAAAATTCCATCCCTACATAGGATCTAGCCATACATTATTAGGGGGTCATTTTTTTGTTGTTCTGTCTGATGCTGGCTGATAGACCATGAATTAGAATCTAGGCATCACTATGTATCATGAGAGGGCAAGAATAAACCAACACATTGTTCTGTAAAAGGCCATCCCTATTTCAGTCTGACCCATATATAGGAAGGGGTGAATTTTTATTATTCCCCTTCACATATCTAATATATGTGTAATTTCACATAATGATCACCATTTAGTTTAATGTCTTGCGGTAAGGATGAAGAATCTTGGCAGTTTTACATCATATAGTGTGGACGCATATGTCTCTTTGTAGTTTAAAAATTTTCAAATAAGACAAGTTTATCATGCAGTTTAATGTCATGCGATCATTTCAGTTTTTTAATGTCTAACATCGTGTAACATAGACATAGGTGTTTCTATGTAGTTTATCTTCATGTAACAAATACTAGTTAACTATGATTATACAATTTACTTTTTCATGAACCTCACATTTTTTGGAGCTATGGTGAGTTTTCCATCCATTGAAATTAAGGAATATTCTTCATTAGAGTAGAGTTTGTGTATAACATATGGTCCTTCCCATTTTAGATCCATTTTCGTAGGTTCCATTCCAATTATAGTTGGAGTACTGAGGGACAACACCATCTCTCATTGAAGGAAATATCAGAGGATAACCTTATTATTGAAGGCTCGTGCAATGTAGTTCTTCTAAACATCCATATGGTGTAGAGTGTGCAATTTTATCTCATCAAACTGTTCCATCAAATCGATACGTTTCTGGGATTGATCATTTGTGTAAAGTTGATCATAGATGGACACATGAAGTGATTCTAATTGAATTTAATAGGGTTTAACCACCTATGTCCTATAGAATAATGATTATGGGTTTGCTTGAGTGGAGGTGTGGGTCGTGGTTCAGTTATCCCACAAATCATGTAGGATCTTATCCAACCATTATTTATTTTTCAAATATACCATCATCTTGACTATATTAGATAAGGTCTTGTTGAATTCCTCTATCTTTCCATTATCCACATCATGATAGAGGCAATAATGGTTATCCCTGATTCCATGCTATTGATTGAGCATGTCTAATTCAACTGAGAATAGATTGGTGCCATTTCCTGTTAGTATTTTATGAGAGACACAAAACATGGTGATGATGTTGGCCTTCATATGGCTGACAATGTTTCCTAACCTGACCTCTTTGAGAGGTAAAACTTCTTCCCATTTAGAATAGAAGTTGGTTTCTATGATAACATATCTGAATTTTCTGGCCATGGTGGGAGAATGTGGTCCCACTATGTCTATTACCCATATAAAAATGGATAAGAGTACTTAGTTGTGTGAAGTAACTCTATGTGCTAGTGGATGAAATTATCATGAAATTGGAACGAATGATAATTCTTGGTGAATATTTTACAATCATGTATCACGGTTGGCCAAAATTATGCAAGAAAAAAAATATGCTACAAGAACATGGAAGATGATTGATGTTCTCTACAAGTCCTGGAACACACTTATTTTATGACGGTGGTGGTCTCTTCTCCGTCAATGCACATGAGAAGTACTCCATCAAGGAATCACTTATAATGGACCTTCATTCAATTTATTCATGCATACATCATGAATTTGATTACCCATATCAGGATTTTCTCCCTTATATCACTATCTAGTGGAAGCTCTCCTATTTTAATGTAATCTAAAATGGGAGTCATCCAGTCGATGGAAGGAATACACAACACACACATGGGAATGATTTCATTAATTTCATCGATGGTGGCCAGAATGAATGGTAAGACCATCTATCAGTGGGAAATACCGATGACTATTTTGTTCTGATCTAGGTTGGCCAGAGCCATGGATTCTTTTGAGAATGCATCACCTTTCACATTTTGGGACCGGGGATCATAAGTCAATGTATCTCTCATGGGAATTTTTCACTTAGTTCTCACATTTGGTTCATCAAAGGGATCATCTCCTTTATCATTATATCATAGTCACGACTAACTTCCTTGATGACTAGTCCTAAGTTTATTTTATTCATTATGTGATTGTCTAAAGATTTATGTGCCAACTCTAGGCGTCCAAAGAGGTCCGGGTACTCTACTTCATTATTCATGCATCATTCTGATAGTAGGAAGGAATATTAGAGAACTGCTTATTTGGGGATATGAGTATACCTCCTAGAACCACTTTTTCGAACTTGGGGTCCTCCATTATTTCTCTTGATGGATTTTTTGAGGCACCGTCAAAGTGAATTTCTAGCATCTATGAGTTCTCCTAAATTGAGAACACATCCTCATCAAGTAGATCTATATATAATCGGAACACCTATTTTGAAGGATTCTTTACTAGGAAATATTCTAATTAATGGCCTTCGATTGATTTCTGTGGTATGAACCATATATCGATCTGTAGTAGGATGACCACCCACCGTAATAGGTATCCAGTTAACCTTAGACAAACAATAAAATAATTTTGTGTGTTTCTACATGAGACATAGTATAATTAGTGATGCATCAAGAAATTCCTCAGATTCTGGACCATAAATATTAGTGCAAGGTAGCTCTTCTTTATATTCAAATAATTAATCTCACTATCAATTATGGTTTATATGTAGTAATAGAGACATTTTTCACTACCATAATCGTTCTTATATGTGGGGACAGAGCCTAGGGACCACTCCAACGAAGTTACAGACAAAATTAGTGGTCTTCCTTCAATAGGAAAAATTCCACTACCAAAATTAAGAGAGACCTTTTGTCATTGTTGAATGATTCCTGCCAATATCTAGACCATATATATTCTACCCCATTATTCATTAACATTGTGAATGTGAAGAATTTTCATGAGAGGTTGGATATAAAGAGTCAAATATATGACATATCTACATTGATTCCCCTCAACAAAGTGAGGTTTCAAGGAGGAGACATACAACGGATGGTATTTTTCTTCTTATGGTTTACTTCGATACCTTAGTGGCGTATGATGTAGATGAGGAATATACCTAAGGTAACACCAAAAATACATTTCATTCAGTTCATTTTTAGACTACTATATGATTGTTTTTTGAAGAATTTTTCAAGATATTCCAAAGGGTCTGACCATTTTCATGATTTAACCGCCTGATCATCTACATTTCATTCAATAAACATTAACTATATGGGTTTGAAAATTTGATGCATGGCATGTTGATATATGGCGCTGTCATTTTTCAAATAGAAAGGAATCACCTTGTAGAAAAACAATCCCTAGGGAGTCATGAAGAAAGTGGTATCTTCATATTCATAGGCTATCCAGATATGTTTATATCATAAATATCCATCCATGAATGAGAGATCCCCATATGCAATAGTTTCATCGATCAACAATTCTGCGATCATGACTGGGAAATCATCATTTAGGCAGTGCAGTTTGTGGTCATTGAAATCGTTGTTGACCGTGATCTACATTTTTCTCTTCATAATAAGGAAAATGTTTTCTAGATATTTAGGGTATTGTACCTCATGAATAAATTTATGTCTGATGATATTTTTCACTTCAGCCTCTATTTTAGAATCACATGTCAGGTGCATCCTTCTGGAAGCTTGCTCGTAACCATGGTAGTCCTCTGGCAGGCCTAGGTGGTGATTGACCTCTTATGGATCGAGACCTAGAATTTCTGTATTATTCATAGAGAAAACATCATGATTCTACCTTATTAATGTTCCATATAACTCTTTCTCTTTGGAAGTAATGGCTACACATACCATAGTGGCTCACAGTTCTTCCTACGTACCCAAGTTGATTTCCTTGAGTTCTTCAATGATGGTAGAGATGTATTCCTCAAATGTTGTAGGGGAATGCCTTAGGTTTTATTCTTCATCCTATGCATCTTCATCATCTTTCTTTTCATCTTTTTAAGGGGAAACAATCATGGAATCAATTTCACCATAGTTGAAGAAAGAATTTCAATTTTGGTGTATGGGAGGTGAATCCATCTCCTCTACCTCGACCATTGGTGGGGATTATCTCGAGAAGATGTAGTGAGGGATAAAAGAGATTTATCATATTCATTGAATGATGATACACTTCCACCCTCTATAGTGTTTGAGGCATGGATGTTTTAGAGTTTTGATTAAGGTTTAGGGCTATTTTAATTAGAATCTCCACCATTATCTTAGAAGTTAGTGAAACATTCAACATTATCAGGATCGATAGCCATAACTGAAATCATGGGGACTACTGAATATTTATTTGAATGTGAAATTATGATTTCAATTTGATTGATTTACATTATATATTGCTCCCCAAGATTCTTAAGGTAATCGATATGAATCATTACCAAACTGTTTGGGGGTGCTGACCCAATCAATTTATTCAGCTGAGGGTTGTTTCCCCTTAAGTTCATAGAACCCTGCATCAATATAGTGTGATTCAAAGATGATGACTGGGGAATTATCAGCATGTATGGTACTACTCTATCCGTTAATTCTATATTAGAGAAACGGATGGTATGAGGAAGGGACTGATGTATGTTTATGATGTTTGGGAATTCCTAGAAGGGCATTGAAGGCTGCATTAATTCTGATCACCAAAACATATATGTGAGATACGAGTTCACCGAACCATGTTTCGAAATTTATTTGGCCTAAAAGATTCTTATCTATTTTTTCATAGCCCAACAAAGTCACATTGAAGGTCATCGGGTCATTCTAATTGCAGCCCAACTGATTAAGTATCCACAGTTGGAGGAGATTAATTCCAAATCCATTGTCGATGAAGAATTTTCCAATATCGACACTATTTATTGTGATAGACACATATAAGTGGTTTCTATACTTGAATGATGGTTTCTTATTTGAGATCCATAATGGAGATAATTGTGTGTCATTCTATAGGATTGGTCTATGTCTGATATACTTCTTCAGCAGCCACATCATCATCAAACTCCTACAGATTTGGTAATGATTTGATGAGTTCATCCTTGAGATCTTGCAACACCCCATGATTTCTGTAACATCCCAGTTAAATAAAGATTTATAAATTTTCATTTTTGAATTAAATATTAATTTTACATTGAAGTTGATTATATGTTTGATGGTGTACCCGATACGCAACAGGGGATTTCTTTGAAATCTTATGTTACTCATAATGCTGAGTCATATTGACAAATAATAATATAATATTATTTTAAATGGTAATTTACACCTAGCTGTTGTAATGGAAGGAATGAATGTAATTAAAAATAATATTATTATACATGTTTCTTAAATTTTTCTACATTTATCCAATAAAAATTTAGAGGCTTAAAATAAGAAATAATCTGATTTTATGCATAAATACTCTAATATTATTGAATGGTTTATTTACCGTCATTTAATAGAGACCCCTCTTTAAATCAAGTTTTTTTTTCAATTTTATATGTTCTCTTTTACAAAATAAAATTCTTATTTAGAATCAATACATCAAAATTTACTTTGGGTAAAATTTTGGTATTTTTCTGAAAAATTTCATTTTTAATGAATAGTGAAAACTAATATATTTTAATTCAAAACCACCTTTTAATATAACCTATTTATATGGTTATATTAACATTTTTAATGGTTTTAAAGTATAATTATATTATATTTTTACCATTTAAATCAATGTTGGTCATTGTAATTAATTTATCATTGAAATTGGACATAAACAAGTGTCGATCTTTTGATAGTTATTGTTTCTTTAAAACACGATATTTGTTTTGAAAAATGGAATTAAATTTAAATTAATTAATAGAAATAATATGTTTTGAATTTGGAAAAATAGACATAATTTTTGAATTCAGAATATCAAATGTTTCTTAGGCCTAATTTTTGGTCTTTTTCTGAAAACCTTCAATTTTTTATGAATAGTGAAAACACTAAGTAGTAGGTAAAAAACCGACTTTTTCGTTTAAATGAAATTTTACCTCTTCTATCAGTAAAATTTAGAAAATCTGAGAAACACGGTTGATATCAGTAAGTAAAATGTGGTTTAATAAGAGGAAAATAATTTTTGGTGAATAGTAATGTTTGACTTGTATTTACCACGGTTAAAGGTAAATAGGGTAATTCATGGTAATAATAATTTTATAAAAATATAAAATTACCTTAATACATGTCCTAACCTTATGGGATGATTCTTGTCCAACCATTGGCATCTTTGGGTTGATTTTGGGACCCCATGGAGCCACTTGAGAGTGACAATTACACATTATATAAATTAATTTAAAGTAATGAAAAAAGGACATAAACACATATATTTTAGTAAACCAAATTTTACATTGGGTTATATAAGTTTTCTTTTCAACTATTAATATCTATTATAAATCAAAAAATATTTCCTACATAATGGTATTTTAGTTATAATTTTTAGAAATTATATAATTAAACTTATTTATGACACAATGATGATGCAGTAAATACCTTATTAATGAAAAATTAAAATAATTGATATTATAAATATACCAATAAATGTATTTAGATACTTTTTATGAATTAAACTCATTTTATAAGTTAATATGACATGTTAGGGTTGATTTAAATTGTTGTTTTCGAAATAATAACGCTGTTATGAATTTAACAGAAACAAAATACCAAATTTTGTCAAAATTGTCATAAAAGAGTTTTTAAAACAAATATTATATTACTAATTGATATAATATTCCTAAAAATATAATTTTCGGCAAAAAGACTTATATAAGGTTATATATATTAATAATGAACCACTTGGGGTTCTCTTGGCATGTTATAGTAAGTTTATTAACCAAAAAATATAAAAATAAAAGAGACATGGTAAATGTCAAACTATTTAACTAAGAATTAAATATAAAAGATAATGTTAATATGATGACCTAAACCTATATAAAACCTATATTTTGAGAGGTTTTTGAGGCACCCCCACCATAACTTTGAAATAAATCAATTTGGATCCATTACAAACCGAAAATGGTTTTATTATAAAATAATATTTCATGTTGTTCTTATAAAAGGGAACTTCCCCTTCCTCTAATTCACACCTATGAAGCCTTTTGGATCAAGAAAAACCTACCCAAATATCCTCCAAACATACCTCAAACCAACCTAGGGGCCTTAGTTTGATCAGAAAGCCAACCTAACGAGCCCGTTTGATCATATCAAAAGGATGAACTAGAAGAAGATGTAAATATTTCATCACCTCTTTCATGTTCTTTTCTTCTTTCAGTTCCTCTTTCTTTGTTGTTTCCATTATAAAATAATAACTCCAGTATCTTCTATAAAATGCGATGTTATTATAAAAATGGTACAACCATATTCATTAATTTATCTATCCTATGGATAACATATCACCATACATGCGTATGTACGGATTACCATCTCCATGAACGCGATGAGATTCATTTCCCCATCAAAACCATTCAAGAATAATTTTAATTTTATGATAAAAAAATATATTTAAATAACTTAAGATCATTTTGGATATGAATCAAATACATCATATCAATGACAAACATGGATTATGTAACCAAGTATATAAAGTAAAACGAATCAGTTAACACCTAAAACGACGATAATACGAAAATATTATTAACAAAGCAATATTTGAAGATCATATATGATATCATATCTATGTATATATTTATTTTATAATTTAATGACAAAGATTGAACTATTATACAGGAGGCTAATGTACCCTCGACTAAGGAAAAGTACAAGAAAAGGGTTATTTCTTCAATCTCCTTATTATCCGAGATTGTTCATGTGTAAGTATTTTCTACGACATACTTATCATCGATACCCATATTTCATAAAAACAAATTCAAAAAGAATAATTTAATGTTTTATGGGAGGGTCTATTTAACTAGATCATCATTTAGAATGTTTTAAATATTTTTTTTTCTAAACCCTTTTAATTAATGTCCATGTTTTAAAAATGATTTTAAGGATTTATTTATATGGAAACAAATGTTTTAAAATGATAATTATTTGCAAAAGTTTAAAAATGATATGGGACACTTCGATTCAAAAATCTGTTTTAAATTACTTCCTTTATAGATTGTGAGACTTTTAAATGATTTCATGAAAAAGGGGTATTTCTCTCAAAGCATTTTACTAATCATTTTTATCTATGTCAACAAACTTTGATGGATTTTAAACTTGTTTGATGTTGATTTATTATAGAGACAATATTCCATATTGTATTTATGTTTTTGTGATATGTTTGACTGTGGATGTGTTATTTTTATACCATTCATGGTTTATGGTTAAATTATTGATATTTGGTATGCTAGTTTTAATATAAATGTTTATGTTATGTTTCAAACATTTCATGTGAGGAATGTATTTGACTTAGTAAGTGATGGGTGGAGCCCGCTATAGCTCTTCTATGCATTAGTAGGTCTCATGAGATAATTATACGTGGAATTGGCTGAGGCCTTTCCAAATTTTTGATATATGGTTTTTGCCGAGGCCTAAATCATTTTGAGACGTCTTGTTCGAGGCCTTGACAAGATGTTTTTGAAAGTATGGCATTTTACATTACCTCATTATGAAAATAATATTTGATGGTTCTTTTGGTTATTAGACTAGTAGAATACCCATGATTATGTTTTATTATAGCATTATTTACTCATCACATATTCCTGCCATAAAATGTAAATGTTTATTATTTTTAAAGGAATGTGTTTTTAATTATTCACCATGCCTAATGTTCATGTTATCTTCTACTGTATTTATTACCCTTACTGAGCGTTTGAGCTCACCCATTTCTTATGTTTAATTTTTCCAGGATATGAAGAAGTTAGTTATGAGTGACTTGCAGAAAAATATAGGAGGCTTGGTTATTTCTAATGGAATAAATTAGTGTCGTACTTCTTTTCAAGTTGTAATGTTGAAATCTTGTATTTAATCTATTTTCCATGACTACTAAACTGATCAGTCCTTCAGGACTTGATTCCTTGTAATCATGCCAATATAAGTAATAAAGCACCAACTCTAGGTAACCGGGGTTAGGGCGTTATAATTGGTATAAGGGGATGTTTAGTAAAGACCTTGGAAACTAGATTTATAAAAACTATGATTAGAGCATGTTACCCTAAAATAGACATTGAGGATTAGTGTAGAAGAACTTAAAAGAATTTTTGTAATGTAGAGATTTTGTGTATTTTCCGATATATACCTCCATTTCTGGATACGATCAGGTAGAGGCAGCTCTGAAAAATATGTACCTAGGAGTGAAAACTCAGAAAAAGAGTTTTGGGCTTGACCATGGGTATCCCAGTACACGACAAAAAGCCTTGATGCACTCTTGGTTACAACACTCCCGGGGGATATGCTTAGGATAATTCACATTTTCAGTATAAACCATTATGAAGGATTTATGAGTATATACCTTTCAAAGAATTTTTTTATGATTATTGATTATATCCATAAACTGTTCAATTTATGTTAAGTGTTTTACATGTTTGGAGTTATGTATTACAACTCAGAAACTATTCTAGTGTATGTCATTATTTAGAAATGTCACCTAGTGGAAGGAATAAAAACTGTATCAATGGAAATACTCCGTATAGGGATTTCCCTCCGACTCTATAAAAATATAATGGATCTAGTGATACAACTAGTACTGATAAGCTTATCACTATACTAGGACAACTCACTTAAGTTATGAATCGTAACCTCACTTGTATGGAGCACCCAGATCCGCAACACGGAGGATAATATGTTAGACCGCTTCATGAGGCAACAACCACCAACATTCAATGGGAGTACAAATACATTAGTATCTGAGCAATGTAAAAATTCTTTAGATAAAATATTTCATGCATTGGGGAGTAGAGAAAGGGAAAATGATGTCATGACAGTTTATTGCCTCATGGGAGATACAGATCAATGGTGGTCATTGATTCAAAACAGAAAGGAAGATGATAAAATATCAAATATTGAATAGAGGGATTTTAAAGATATCTTCATAGAAAAATACATTCCTCATGACCATTGAGCTGATACAGAAAGACTGTTGAGACCCCAAAACATGAAATAGATGGAAATTACATTACTTTTGAATAATACTTAATACATAACAAAAACAAACACTAAAGGATAATAATAGTTTGGTGTCTTTGCAAACTCGGAACATAATCTTCTAATCATGGTAAAAGATCTTGAACACCTCCCATTAAGATCTTCCACTTTTTTTTTCTTACCTAAAACCTTTATTTATATCATAGGGAAAAGAAAACATATAAATGGTGAGCTCAAATGGTCCGTATGGGTAGGCATAGAGAAAATAAAACAAATTATATACAATTGTACATAAAAACATGAACATAATATTTAAACATCAAAATCTTGAGCAATGACATAAAACATGACAGTACGTCAGGAATAGATTATAATGGAACATCAATCATGATAAAATAGCATGGGAATAGAACATGTAATTGTAGAAAACCATTAATCAAATTGTATGATTTCTATAGTAGCCAAGGCATTGCTGCCAAGACCATCTTAGTGGACAAAGTCCCTTACTGAACCGAGTTCACGCCTCGTCCCAGTCCTGTATCACTAAACCAGATTAACATGTCGTTCCATCCATGTATATGTCATGAGATATAATTCTTTTCCCAATGCATTGGAGGTAGATATAGGTCCCACCCATCTCATAATGAAACCATTCTTACATGTTCCATAAAAGAATCATAAATCATTCACCATAACCCAAAGAATAAAATGGGTTTCATAAACATCATTCCATTATAACACAATCCATGTAAAACAAATGGATATAATTTCATCATAAGAAAAATAAAACCATAGAGACATTATACTTGAAACATAAAAATATGAAATAATATCATCTTAGATGGAAAATGGTTTTGATAAATCACTTGAAATGAATTATTGAGGAAAATATCCTTTCTTCTTCAAAATCATTTTCTTTTCTTAAAATTCCATTAAATTTTAAAAGAAAGGGATTTTGTTGAAAATAATCATGAAATCTTGTAGAGAAAGCTTCATGAAAATAAGGCGTTACGAAACAGTAAAAATCCATTCATGCATTATAATTTAAATAAAACATTCTTCTCGTACTTTTTTCTAAAAAGTCAAAAAAGTATCACGTAGGGTAAACAAAAGAAAGATTCCTTTCATGCCACATACTAAAAGTCAAAAGTGGGTAAAAATGACATTAAAATTACATGAAATAATATTAAACATTTTATGAAAATATTTTTATAATACATGGATGTGTATGATAAATATAACCCTAGTAAATACTTACGTATAAGCAATCTCGGATAAAAAATTGAGATTGTAACATTATCTCATACCTTATGTTCGATATGCTTCATATGTATCTGAACCTCCTGTATAATGAATTAAATAATTTCATTGAATTATTAAAAAATCATATTCATTGTTATGATATCTTATATGGTTCACTTATGACTTTATATTACCCGTTCTTTTGTAAATTCAATGTTAAAGCACCGTTTTAGGTAAAATCGTTTCATTTATCGTACGTGTTTCGACTTGTTGTTCCTGATATTATTACTTATATATTTATTTACTTAATTAGAGAATTTAAAACATTATTTATATAGAATATATATTCAGAATATACATATATATGATAGATCGATAAATGGAATGAAATACAATGTTCATGGAGACGGTACGCCGTACGTACGCATGATCGCTGTTTTTTGTTTCCTTATTGAATTGAATGGAATTAAGTAGGTGACATACAAATATATATATACATAAATCCAGTAGAATTATTATTTCATATATTTCTTTATTATTCATATATATACTTTATAATCAATCATGAATGGTTAACATGGAGAATGAATCTCATCGCGTCATGGAGACAGTAATCCATACGTACGCACAAGTGATGATGTCGTTCCCATGATCGTGGAATTATATTGAAGTGTATGTATACTATTTCAGAATCAGTATCACATTATAATAATCATATATAGTTATTCTTTACACCATTATACCAATCAATGTAAGGTGGTGGTGGAAAACAGATTACACCACGGCGTGGAGACGGTATTCTGTACGTACGCACACACTGTGATTTCGTTTTATACAGGATGGATAGAAGGTGAAATAAGTTTGTTTCATATTTATAATAACATATCAGTATATGAGTGATACTTATGTTATTACATCATAATGAAAAAACTAAATAAGAGTAAGTAGAAGAAGAAATAAATTTGAATGAATCGGTAATGGATATTACCTCTTCTTCGACACGCTTCATTGAAATCTCCTCTTAGGGCACTAAAATTGGTTTTTGAAGAAGACCAGGACCTCTAGTATGTTTTTATGGAATTTGAGAAGGGATATTGGTAGGGTTTGGCCAATATTCAAGTCTCAAAAAGTTGTGAAGAGAAGAGGGAAGGGGATCCCTTTTATAAGGGAGGAGAGGGGCACCTTTGGAAACATAAAAAATATTAATTTCTAATAAATTGAACTCCACATAAACACCTCATAAAATGACTCAAATCCGAATATTAGATAAGATTGGGTTTTAATATCATGATCCAATAAATTTTAGACCTGTTGGGAATTTATTTTAAACAATATCAACTTGATTTATCCTTATTTTATCTATTTAATTTTATTTGTTGTAATAAGATTCTAATTTTTAAATCATTATAAATATTACTTATGTGTTGTTAATTGTCTTTAATGGAATAATTTATGACATTATAGACCATATAAAGTTTTATTTATAATTTTTAAATACTTTTGTTATTTTTAAACAATTTTATATTATGTTATTTTTATAAAATAACAATAGTGTCAATTTTGACACCATTCATTTATTTGTATTAAAATAAAATCGAAACAGAGGATTTATTCGATCAAAAATATTTAATATATTCCTAAAATGTCATATTTATCTATTAAATTCATGGATAACACTAAATAGTTCATATAATATTTATTTTAATATTTTTAAAACCATTTATTTGATATTTTTCTTAGTAAAATAATTACTACAACATTTTTGTATAATTTTTTAATATACATATTTTTGCAGAAAAATTAAAAATAAAAACATATGATGAAGATAAATTAAATAAATTTCTTAATAATATTTTTACTCGAATTTATCATCTTAAAATAACAGCATATAAATTTTTATATTTTATAAATTGTGAAGGTGACATCTTTGACATCATTTAAAATAAAATAATATAAATGTCCTAATCTGTTTTATAAGACTCCAAATGTTCCACAAATGGACCCATGGATTTTCAGGGTATATATATACTCTATAAATAATGTTTGGTGATGTTTTTGGTCCTTTTGATAGGTATTGTTACTTTAATAAATACTATATTATTCATTTTTCACTAAATAAATAATTTCTACATCATTAATGTACAAGCTATTAAGGTAATAAAGTGTTTATTAAAAATTTCAAATAAATTACCATGTTAAAGAAAAACATTTTATATTTCAAATTCATATTTATAAATGAATTTATATTCTGTATAAGCTTATATTAAAAATACATTAATTATTAAAGTTGATTGAGACATATTTCACATTCCTTTAAACAAAATAAACAAAAGGTATTAATCACATCCAAGTGGATTACAATGGATTTCATTTAGACCAAAATATGCCTTAGGAAGAAATATATGCATCCAATTATATTAATACAGGTGTTAGGGTAATTTTATAATATTATATTTACCCTTAATTACCCGATTTACCTTTTACTATGGTAAATAAAATTTACCGTAGTTACTATTTATAATGCCCAAAATAAGAAGACTATTAACATGATTTGGACCCAATGATTCCAAATATGGAATCCATTTTTCCAAATTCAAAACAAAAAAGATTCAGTAATTAATTTAAAATTAATCCCATTATCGAAAAAAACGTGTTTTTGTTTAAAACATTGCAAAAGATTGAATTGATTTAACCTACGAATTCAATGTAAAATCAATGATAATGATGTCCATTTTATTAAATAGTAAAAATATATTCTATTTATACTTTAAATAAATTTAATATTATAATTTAACCATATAAATTATCTCAATGAAATTATTTTAATTAAAATTTTGTGTGTTTTTACTATTCATTAAAATATGAAAGTTATCAGAATATTATGAAACTTTTATCCAAAGTAAATGTTTATATCATGATTCCAAAGAAGAATTTTATTTTTTCAAATTGAGCTTATAAACATTTCAAAAACTAAATTTGATGTGGGTGCGCCATCAAAAGTCCGCAAAACTACAATTTTTTAAAAATACTTATTTTACCCGAAAAATTTATTTTGTTCTCATACCATGTTCTATAAAATGTTTAAGATGAATTATAATTTCATAAAATTCAAAATTTAGTTACTACTATTCATAAAGGCTAGATTATAATAATATTATAACCATATATCGTTGTTTAGTGAAACCCGGTATTGCGTACAATGCACACTATCGAGGAAGGTCGTGATTGCTTGTAATGAAAGCCAAATCAGGGTTGCGTGTAGTGCAACACTCCTTTGTTGTTTTTTATAAAAAACATCCAACCATATTTAATTTATACATTTAGTATATATATATACACACACACTCAATGTTGCGTAGAATAACTACTATCAAACAAACTTGAAATTGTGTGTAACACGATCCAAGAATAGTGTTCCGTATACTGAAAGCTAATACAGTGTTGCATATAGCGCATGATAATCTTGGTGTAGTGTACAACAGAAGATATGAAAGATATTAAAAGGAAAATATCTTATAAAATTTTGGGTTGTTGCATTCTACCCCCCCTTAAAATTAATTTCTCCCTCGAAATTCGTCAGGGTTATAAATCATTTACTACTTCATAGAAACCCACATCATAAAAGGAAATACTAAAACATAATTTTAAAAAGTGAAGTAAGAAACGTAACGGTTACCCAAATTAACTCATCACTTGGTTTCCACATATGATAACATAGGTGAAAATATGGTATTGAAAGAAAAATCTCACCATCATGTTCTGATGGAGAGTGTTAGAGAACATGGCTATGAAAAAGCCAACAATCACAAAGCAATAAATTTGTGATGATCTAAGGTACCATCTGATTCATCGGATATGAGGGAAATAGGACAAAATTTTTGGTTTTCCAGATAATTTCCCTAAAGTTGATGAATTAAAAGAAATACATACTTGATTTTGGTACAATCTCATCGTTTCTCGTGCCTTGAACAATTTCCACTTCATATCTTAAAGAAATGAAGTTGAATTTGTCTTTCGCGAAGTGTTAGCAGATCATGCGATAGAATGAGAAGTCATTCCATCTGTCTCAAACATAAGGTTAGAAAAATATATATACATAAGTCCATCTATGGTTAGATTAATCGTATATAGTTCAAAAAATGGACTTATACGTCATCTATCATCCTGCTTAAAAAAATAAAACTAGTTTCTACTAACCAGGGACTTCCTGTAGGCCAGTGGTAGGCGATAAAGGCCTGTCGCACTTTGGTTGTGGGTTCGATTCCCACAACCTTTTTCGATGCGGTGGGTTTTCATCTGTCCTACAGGTTGTCCTTTTTCTAAAACTACATTAGTATAAAATTCCATCTATAATATCGAAAAAAGTTCTAGCCTAAATAAATACTAACTTATGTCCAATTTAATCCATTCCAATATTAAGACTTATCCAAAATATGTCTTTCCAAACTCATAGTATAAAGAAAAAAATTACTAGAAAGGTCAACTACCAAGAATGTGAATACAAGAATTTATCCCACATAAATCATAAGATATAACTTTTTTGACACATTACAAACATTTGAATACCTTAATCATGTATTCTCTTGAAAAATGAATACCCCTTGAACCATAGTGAAAACATGAATGCTGTAAAAAGTTACCTCTTTCCACATACCAATATCCCAAAAATTATATATACTCAAACCATGATATAACTTTTTCCTTATATCAATCATGAGCTCATGAATACTACCAAACATATTATTTTCTCCTTATCCATTCATTATGTTCATATCATCTTCTTTCCAAAAATATTTCAATCTCTTTTCATGGTTACCAGTACCATATTATTATGAAAAACCACAATGGACTAATACATGGGTATTCCAAAATACCATAAAAGTACCTCAATAACACTATTATTGAATAACAATACATAAAAACTTCAATCCATCCTCTTCAATGATTGTTATGGAATAATTACTTCCATGATTTAGAATTTACCTCTGAGGTCCGGGCATTGTGTTGGGTAATTCCCATGTTCTCCACAGATAAGACATTGAACTCCATAACATTCTGTCACTCTATAACCCATCTCTCCACACAGATAACATCTTCCCCTCGATTTTATTTATCCATCAAGGTTCATCTTCCCTTCCTTAGAAATCTCAATCTTCCTTTCTCTATGCTCCTCACCATGATAACATGCCTAAAAATCCATCTTCCTCTTATTTGATGAATTAGGAATACCACTGAAGTTCGCCTTATTAATCATATATCGCGATGACTGATTTGGCATAATCACAAAATATTTCTTTCTAGGAATTATGAAATTTAGTTACTCATAGTCACCAATTTGTCCATTTAATAAAATGTTGGCCCAATTCTTTCTGGTTCCCTCCATTTACTAAAACCAAAAACCATGGTTTAAGAAACAATTAAAATAATGAGGAACCAAATAATCATAAAAAGTCACTTATTGGGTGTCTAACTTATCACACATTCTTTAATCAATGAAACCCTAGGTTCACCCTAGGTTATTCATGTTCGTCAACATAATTCTTGTAATGTAACCTATAGTTATAATAAATCTTTGGGAGATCCCTAGACATACCTTAGAAATATATCTAGGAATCTCACTAATGTTTTTGTATCCTAGTTTCCAAATGTTAACTAAAACTTTCCTCTGATACCAACTATAAAGACCCAAAGCTTGAAGTACATGGACATTACATTACTTTTTCGGAATACTTAATACAAAACAAAAACCAACACTCAAGGATCGTAATAGTTTAGTGTATTTGGAATCTCGGAACATAATCTTCTAATCATGGTGAAAGATCTTCAACATATCCCATAAATATCTACCCTTTTTGTTTTCTTACCTAAAACCATTCTTTATATCATGGGGAAAAGAAAACATATAAAGGGTGAGATCAAATGCTCAGTAAGGTTAGGCATGGAGAAAAGAAAACAAACCATATACATTTCAACTTAGAAACATTAACATAATATTTAAACATCAAAATCTTGAGCAATGACATAAAACATGACAGTACGTAAGGCATAGATCATAATGGGACATCAATCATGATAAAATAGCATGGGAATAAAACATGTAATTGTGGGAAACCATTAAGTGCATTATATGATTTCCATAGTATCCAAGGAATTTCTGCCAAGACCATCTTAGTGGACAATGTCCCTTACTGAACGGAGTCCACTCCTCGTTCCAGTCCTGTATCACTGAACCACATTAACTTTCCATTCCAGCCATGTATATCTCATGAGTTATAAATATTTACCCAATGAATTGGAGGGAGATATAGGTCCCACCAATCTCATAATTAAACCATTCTTAGGTGTTCCACAAAAAAATCATAAATCATTCATTAAAACCCAAAGAATAAAATGTGTTTCATAAACATCATTCCATTATAACATAATCCAGGTAAAACAAATGGATATAATATCATCGTATGAAAAATAAAACCATAGAGACATTATAATTGAAACATAAACATGTGAAATAATGTCATCTTAGATGGAAAATAGTTTTGATAAAACACTTGAAATGAATTCTTGAGAAAAATATCCTTTCTTCTTCAAAATCATTTTCTTTTCTCAAAATGCCATGAAATTTTAAAATAAATGGATTTTGTTGAAAATAATCATGAAATATTTTAGAGGAATATTCATGAAAATAAGGCGTTATGAAACCATAAAAATCCATTCATGCCGTATAAGTTATAAAAACATTCTTCTCATACTTTTTTCGGAAAAGTCAAAAAAGTACCTCGTAGGGTAAACAAAGGAAAGATTCCGTTCATACCACATACTAAATTTCAAAAATGGGTAAAAAGGAAATTAAACATACCTGAAAGAATAGTAAAAAATTTATGAAACTATTTTCAGAATACATGGATGTGGATGATAAATATAACCCCAGTAAATACTTCGGTATAAGCAATCTCGTATAAAAAAATGAGACTACAACATTATCCCTTACCTTATGCCCGATATGCTTCGTATGTATCCAAGCCTCTTGTATAATGATTTAAATAATGTCATTTAAATATTAAAAAATCATATTCATTGTTATGATATCTTATATGGTTCGCTTATGACTTTATATTACCCGTTCTTTTGTAAATTACATGTTAATGCACCGTTTTGGGTAAAATCGTTTCATTTATCGTACGTGTTTCGACTTGTTGTTCTTGATATTATTACTTATATCCTGATTTAACTAATTCAAGAATGTGAAAAATAATTTTTATATAAAATATATTCATCATATACATATATATGATTGATCGATAAATGGAATGAAATACACCGTTCATGAAGGCGGTAGGCCGTACGTACGCATGAACACTATTTTTGTTTCCTTATTGAATTGAATGGAATTGAGTAGATGACATACATACATATATATATATATAAAGTATAATTATTATGTCATATATTTCATTATTATTCATTATATATACTTTATAATCATTCATGAATGGTTAACATGGAGAATGAATCTCATCTCGTCGTGGAGACGGTAATCCGTATGTACGCATGAGCGATGATATCATTCCCATGATCGTGGAATTGTATTGAAGTTAATGTATACTATTTAAGAATCAGTATCACCTTAAAATAATAATATATAGTTATTATTTACACTATTATACCCATCCAAGTAAGGTGGTGGTGGAAAACAGATTACACCACGGCGTGGAGACGGTATTCTGTACGTACACACGCACGATGATTTCATTTTACGTAGGATGGATAGAAGGTGAAATAAGGTTGTTTCATAATTATAATAACATATCAGTATATGAGTGATACTGATGATATTACTTCATAATGAAACAAATAAATAAGAGTAAGTAGATGAAGAAATAAATTTGAAAGAATCAGTAATGGATATTACCTCTTCTTCGACACGCCTCTTTGAATCCTCCTCTTAGGTCACTAAAATTGGTCTTTGAAGATAAATAAGACTTCTATTATGTTTCTACGGAAGTTGAGAAAGGAAATGGGCTAGGGTTGTACGAGATTCAAGGCTCAAAAGGGTGTGAAGAGAAGAGGGATGGGTGCCCTTTTATAAGGGAGGAGAGGGGCACCTTTGGAAACCTAATAAATATTATTTTATAATAACTTCAAAACCACATAAAAACTACCAAAAATGACTAAAATCCGAATATTAGATGACATATGGTTGTAATATAATCAAACAATAAAATTTAGAGATGTTAGGAATTGATTTTAAACATTATCAACTTGATTTATCTTTATTTAATATATTTAATTTCATTTGTGGTAATAAGATTCTCATTTTTAAATTGTTATATAAACTACTTATGTGTTGTGAATTGTCCATAATTGGATAATTTATGACATTATAGACCTTATAAATTTTAAATTATAAATTATAAATATTTTTGTGATTTTTAAACAATTTAATATTATTTTATTTTTATTAAATAACAATAGTGTCAATTTTGACACTATTCATTTATTTGTATTTAAATAAAATCCGAACAGAATATTTATTCAAAACAAAATATTTAAAATATTCCTAAGATGTCATATTTGTCTAGAAAATTTTTGGATCACAATTAATAGTTCATATAATATTTAGTTTAATATTTTAAATACAAATTATTTGATATTTCTCTTAATAAAATAATTTCTACAACATTTTTGTATAATTATTTAATATACTTATTTTTGCATAAAAATTAAAAATAAAACCCTATTATGAAGATAAATATAATAGCTTTCATAATAATATTTTACTCGAATTTATAATCTTAAAATAACAACATTTAAATTGTTATCTTTATTAAATTGTGAAGGAGACATCTTTGAAATCATTTTAAAATAAAATAATATAAATGTCCTAATTAGTTTTATAAGTCTTAAAATGGTCCAAAAATCCACCCTTGGATGATTAGGGTATATATATACTCTATCAATAATGTTTGGTCAATTTTATGGTTTTTTTGATAGGTATTGTTACTTTAATAAAAACTATATTATTGATTTTTCACTAAACAAATAATTTCAACATCATTAATGTATAATATTTTAAGGTAATAAAGTATTTATGAAAAATTAAAAATAAATTACCATGATAAAGAAAAAAAATTTATATTAAAAATTAGTATTTATAACCGAAATTATATTATATATAACCTTATACTAAAAATAATTTAATTATTAAAGTTTAGTGAGACATATTTAACTTTCTTTTAAACAAAATAAACAAATGGTCTTAATCACCTCCAAGTGGGTTCCAATGGATTTAATTTCTACCTAAATATGCCTTAGTACCAAATTTAAGTATCCAATTATATTAATAAAAGTGTTAGGGTAATTTTATAATATTATATTTACCCTTAGTTACCCAATTTACCTTTTTTTTATGGTAAATAAAATTTACCGTAGTTACTATTCATAATGCCCAATAATAAAAAGTATCCTATTAAAATAATTTGGACCCACTGATTCCAAATATGGAATCCATTTTTTCATATTCAAAACACAGAAGTTTTAGTAATTTATTTAAAATTATTCCCATCGTCGAAAAAAATGAGTTTTTGTTTAAAACATTGCAAAAGATTGATTTGATTTAAGCTACGAATTCAACGTAAAATCAATGATAATGACATATATTATATTAAATTGTAAAAATATATTCTATTTATACTTTAAAACAATTCAACATTATAATTTAACCATATAAATTATCTCGATGAAAAAAGTTGTTTTTAATTAAAATTTAGCGTGTTTTTACTATTCATTAAAATATGAAAGTTATCAGAATAATATGAAAAATTGATCGAATGTAATTTTTTATATCATTATTCCAAATAAGAATTTTATTTTTTCAAATTGAACTTATAAACATGTCAAAAATTGTATTTAATGTGGGTTCACCATCAAAAGGCGACAAAACTTAATTTTTTGAAAACTACTTATTTTTTCAGAAAAAAATTATTTTGTTCTCATACTATGTTATATAAATTGTGTAAGATGAATTATAATGTCATAAAAATCAAAATATCGTTACTAAAATTCATAATGGCTAGTTTATAATAATATTATAACCATATATCGTTGTTTAGTGAAACCCGGTATTGCGTACAACACACGCTATCGAGGAAGGTTGTGATCGCGTGTAATGCAAGCCAAGTCAGGGTTGCGTGTAGTGAAACACTCCTTTGCTGTTGTGTCTAACAAAATCCAACCATATTTAATTTATAAATTTAATATATATATATATACACACTCAGTGTTCCGTAGAATAACTACTATCAAACAAACTTGCAATTATGTGCAACACGATCGAAGAATAGTGTTTCGTATACTGCAAGATAATACGGTGTTGCATATAGAGCAAGATAATATTTGTGTAGCGTACAACCGAAGATATGAAAGAAAATAAAAAGAATATATCTTATAAAATCTTGAGGTGTTATAAAGACAATTTTTGAATGTGAGGGAAAAGGAGGATGCGAAAGTCACGAAGTATTAGGATAACTTTACAAGGTTAGCAAGGCATGAAACAGATTATATACATATCCCATGAAGAAATATTTATCATTTCATTGATGGGTTAAAACCCATTATCCATTTAGCATTAGTCTCATAGTCCTTCTCACCGTATGAAGATATTGTCACTTGTGTTATCCTAACGGAGAATGAATTCTCTAAGTTATACAACTTTAAAGCAATGTAGGAGAGAAGAGATCTTCTGAACACTCTGAAAAAGGAAATAAGGAAACAGGGAATAAGGAAAGAGTCGAGTTTCCACCCTATGACAATTTTTTAAGGAAGCACCCCGGTGCATGTCTAAAAGGAATTGGAGTTTGTTACAATTGTGTAGAAAAGGTCACCAGTCTCGTGATTGCAAGGTATAGAAATAGGGTGTCAATATTGAATGATAAAATTGTAGAGAAATGGATCATTATGAAAATTAATTTCTTAACCGCCAAGGAAACATATCTCAGAAAAGGATAAGGGAGAAAGGACTATCTAATTTTGTTATTACTGGTGAAGTGGAATAATAAATGTATTTGTGTTTTTGGATTCAATAATTATTTTCAAGTTATAAGAAGAATGTGATATATATAATTATTGTACTTCATTAAATTTTGTATTCATTGAGGTTTTAAAATGATGAAGGTAATCATATTTTTCGTATGTGACAATAAGATAAACATTATGTTATTTGGGGAATATGACGTTGCAGTTGGTTTTGGAATTTAGAGACCTTTTAAAGAGAATTTGGAATGTAGTTTGGATAGCTATAATGGTTAGAATGGATTAAGTTGAAAATTGGATAGTATTTATTAACATTATTTTTTGAATATTATAATACAATAGTTTTATAAAAAGGAAAACCTGTTGGTTGGGCGACAACTTGTCATGTAGGACAAAGCTGCAGGAATTGAACCCACAAACAAAGTGAAATAAGGCTTTATGACCTAGCACTGGCCTACACGAAGTCCCTAATTATTATAATTTAATTTTCTTCATGGTATATGATTGGAACCCTATACGATTAGGATAAATATATTATTTTTGAGTTCTGTAATCTATTGGAGTAAAAGATAAGTTTGTAGTACAAATTAGTTAAAGGATGTAACTGTACATGGAATGTATATGTTTTCCTCCTTATTCTATGAATAAATTAATTATTAAAATTTAGGGAAGGGATCATGAAACCAAAAACGTGTTATCCTAAAACCTTATGTTTTTTTAAACCGATGATATTCTAAATCATCATAAATTGATGGCTTTGAGGCCCTCAATTTTACACATGTTTGTTATTGATGACCTCAATCGCTCCCTATAAGTATTTACGTTTTCCCTCCAATTATGTGTCTTTAATTTCCCATAATTTTCTTCTATTGAAAACCCTAATTTGGTGGTGACTTTTTCATTTCCCTTTCCCTCTTATTAAGACTAAATATTATTAACCCTATTCCAGATTTGGGTTTTCTCACAAAGGTATTTTCTATTTTTAACATTTTATTTTCAAAGAAAAATTTCAAATTGCGAGGACAAAATTTTTTGAAGGAGGGGAGAATGTAACACCCCAAAATTTTATAACATCCCTAGTAAATAAAGAGTAATAAATTTTAATTTTTCAATTAAATTTTAATTTTAATTTAAAGGGGATTCCATGTTCGATGGAGTACGCGATACACAACAACGAGTTTCATTGAAATCTTATGTTACTCATAATGCATAGTCATACTGAAAAATTAAAATATAATATCTTTTAAATGGTAGTTAACACCTAGCCATTATAAAGACATGAATGAACGGAACTAACTACAATATTATTATAAATTTTTTTTAAATTTTTCTACATCTATCCAATAAAAATATAGAGGCTTAAAATAAGAAAGAATCTGATTTTATGCATGAATACTTTAATATTCATTGAAAGGTTGATTTACCGACTTTTAATGGCGACCCCTCTTTAAATCTAGTTTTATTTTTCAATTTTATATGTTATATTTGTCAAAATAAAATTTTTCTTTATAATCAAGACATCAAAATTTAGTTTGGGTAAATTTTTTTGTATTTTTCTGATTAAATTCATTTTTTAATGAATAGTGAAAAATAATATATTTTAATTCAAAACTAACTTTTAATATAATATATTTTTATGGTTATCTTATCTTTTTTATTAGTTTTAAAGTATAAATATATTATATTTTTAACATTTAAATCAATTATTTTCATTTCAAGTAATTTCACTATGAAATTGTACATAAACAAGTGTCGATCATTTGATAGTTATTGTTTCTTAAAAACACGCTATTTGTTTTGAAAATGGGAATTATATTTAAATTAATTTATACAACTTATATGTTTTGAATTTGGTAAAATAGTTGTAATTTTTGAATTCATAATATCAAATATATCTTAGGCTTAATTTTTGGTATTTTTCTGATAACCTTCAATTTATGATGAATAGTGAAAACACTAAGTAGTATTAAAAAACTGAAATTTTCATTTAAATTAAATTTTACTACTAATGTGGGTTTAATTTAAAAAATCTAAGAGATGCGGTTGATATCAGTACGTAAAATTTGGTTCAATAAGATTAAAATATTTTTTTGATGAAAAGTAACTTTTGACTTTTATTTACCACGGTTAATGGTAAATAGGGCAATTCCAAGTAATAATAATATTAGAATAATATAAAATTACCTTAACACTTGTCCTAACATTATTGGACGAGTCATGGCCGACCATGGGCATCCTTGGGACGTTTTTGGGACCCCATGGAGCCACTTGAGAGTGATAAATACACTTTATATTAATTAATTTAAAGTATAGACAAAAATGACATAAACACATATTTTTAGGTAAACCAATTTTATATCAGGTTATATAAGTTATCTTTTTTACTATAAATATAAATTATAAAGATAAAATTATTTCATACATAATGATATTTTATTTATAATTTCTAGACATTAAATAATTAAATTTATTTATGACACAATGATGATGCACTAATTACTTTATTAATGAAAAATTTAAATAATTGATATTATAAATATACCAATAAATGTATTTTTTGACATTTTATGAATTACACTAATTTTATAGGTTAATATGAAATGTTATGGTTAATTAGTAGAATTGTTTTCTATGTAATAATTTTTTTATGAATTTAACAAAAAAGAAATACCAAATAGTGTCAAAATTGACATAAAAGAGTTGTTAAAACGAATATTATATTATTAATTGATTTTATATTCCTAAAAATATATTGATTGACCAAATGACTTAAATAAGGTCATATATATCAATAATGAACCACTTGGGGTTCTTTTGGATTTTTATAGTATTTTCATTAAACATATAATATAAAAATACAAAGAGATAGGGTAAATGTCAAACTATTTAACTTAGAGTTAAATAGAAAATATAAGGTTAATATGATGACCTACACCTATCTAAAACCTATTGGTTTAGATGATTTCGACCCCTACCCACCTTATCTTCAAAATAAATCAATTTAACTCCATTATAAATCGGAAATGATTTTATTATAAAATAATATTTCATGTTTTTTCTATGGTTCCCCGCACCTCTCTTAAAAAAGGGCACTTCCCCTTCTCTCCAATTCACACCTATAAAGCCTTTTCCTCAAAAAAAACTCTGCCCAAATATTCTAAAAACATTCCTAACTTCATTTTAGTGTCCTTAGTTTGATATTTGAAAAAACCTATGGTTCCCTTTTGATCAAATAAAAAGTAATAACTCGAAGAAGAGGTAAATATTTCATCACCTCTTTCAAGTTATTTTCTTCTTCCACTTCATATTTCATTGTTATTTCCATTCCAAAATAAAAACTCATGTATCCTCTATATACTGTTATGTTATTATTAAAATGGTATAACCATATTCATTATTTTATCCATCCTATGAATAACATGTCACCATATGTGCGTACGTACAGATTACCGTCTCCACGAACGTGATGAGATTCATTTCCCCGTAGAAACAATTTAATAATAATTTTCATTTGATGTTTATAAATAATATTTAAATAAATTAATATAATTCTGGATAATAATCAAATACATCATATTCATAAGAAAAATGGCTTATGTAACCATGTATATAAAGGAAAAAGAATTAGTTAACACCAAAAACGATGATAATACTAAAATATTATTAATAAAGCAATAATAGAAGATCAAATATGATATAATATTTAAGTATATAGTAAATGTATAATTTAATAACAATTATTTAACTATTATACAAGATGTTAACGTACACTCGACGAAGGAAAAGTACAAGGTAAGAGTTATTTCCTCAATCAAATTATTATCTTAGATTGTTCATGTGTTAGTATTTTCTAGGACATACTTATCATCAATACCAATATTTCATAAAAATATTTTCAAAAGGAATATTTTAAGGTTTTATGGGAGGGTAAATTTAACTAGATCATCATTTTAAATAATTTAACGATTTATCTTTCTTAACCCTTTTAATTAATTTCCATGTTTTCAAAATGATTTTATGGATTTTTTTATGGAGATGAATGTTTTGAAATAATAATTCTTCTCAAAGGTTTAAAATTGTTATGGGACCCTTTGATTCAAAAATATCTTTTAAACGATTTTGTTTATAAATTGAGATACTTTTAAACTATTTCATCAAAAAGGGGTATTTCTATAAAATCATTTTACTGATCATTTTACTCTATTTCAACATCCTTTTATGGATTTTAAACTTGTTTAATGTTGATTTATTATTGAGACAATATTCCATATTGTATATATGTTTTTGTGATATGTTTGACTGTGGATGTTCATTTTTTATTCCATTCATGGTTTATGGTTAAAGTATTGACATTTCATATGTATGTTTTAATATGAATGTTTATGTTATGTTTCAAACTTGTCATATGAGGAATGAATTGGACTTAGCATGTGATGGTTGGAGCCCACTATATCTCCTCAATTCATTAGTAGGTATCACGTGACAATTAGACATGGAATTTAATGAGGGATTTCCCAGTTTTTTGTATATGGTTTTTTCTGAGGCCTAAATGATTTTTAGACTTCTTGGTCGAGGCCTTGACAAGATGTTTCAGAATGTATGGGATTATAAATTCCCTCATAATGAAAATAATATTTGATTGTTCATGTTGTTATTACACTAGTATAATACCCATGATTATGTTTTATTATGGCATTATTTACTCATCACATTTTCCTTCCATAAAATGTTCATGTTTATTATTTGTAAAGGAATATGTTTTTAATTATTCCCCATGCCAAATTTTCATGTAATCTTATAGATTATTTCATACCCTTACTGAGCGTTTGAGCTAACCCATTTCTTATGTTTTATTTTCCTAGGATATGAAGAAGTTAGTTATGAGTGACTTGCAGCAAAATGTAAGAGCCTTGGTTATTTATAATGGAATGAATTAGTGTTTTACTTATTTTCAAGTTGTAATGTTGAAATCATGTATGTGATCTATTTTCCATGAATACAAATCTGATCGGTCCTTCGGGACTTGATTCCTTGTAATCATGAATTTTTTTTTGTAATAAAGCACTTAATCTGGGAAACTGGGGTCGGGGCATTAATGATCTGCTAGTCGATTCAACGCATCCAGGATTGTGGGATTAGATGGTACTAAATATAACTCTTTCATAATGTCATATTTCTGATCTAAAGGACAGTGTTTCCCAGATTGGGTATGCTCTTTCAAAATTACTTTGCGGGCTTGAGAATTTGATGAAGATGAGTCAACACTTGGGGTAAGATCTAGAGGAACATACATCCTTTGTAGATCGGGCTAGGTAGATCTTCTCACATGATGTGGGAAATTAGTCATGTATTCTTCCTCTAATAGATATTTCAGAAGAATTGGAAAAGGGTGGCTTTTATGGGGGAAAATAACATTCATATCCCTATAGGATCTAATAGAGAGTCCTTGCATGGGTTTTATCAACTCTAATAATCTGATCGGGGGTGCATCCATAAGCATCATTTATACCATGGATGTGTATCACTGGATATCGCTAGATTTTGTGGCTTCCTCCTCTACCCACCCAATTGGGTGTAGGTAAATCTAGTTGATAATAATTTTCATCATCGAAGAAGGGATCCATCAATGGTATGTCATTGAGAAACCGAAAAATCAGATCCTCTTATGATGATTACTTCGCCTTATCATTTTACACTATTAGTTACATTTGGCCAGATAATTCCCATATATTCAGATCTTCTGGCATGAAATCTGACAGTATCAATCTAGACTTTTTCATTGATGCAATTCCATCTTTGTACACATTCATTCCACCCATCTGATTGGGCTTCTTTTTGGGAGGTTACCCTTTAGGGTGTTGTGGGGCTGAGGATGTAAGATGTGTTTCATTAGGAGATGTTGAAGGCATACTCAGTTTCATTAAGTGTGCTTTGAGGATACTGTGGACTCAGTTGACCATTTTCCGAGTCAACCAACTGTCGCACATTTTTACCTTTTTTTAGTAACATGTTTCCACTCCCCCTCTTTATTTGGATCAATGGTAGAAAAATATTCCACTTTAGCTAGAGGTGCTCCAAGATTGACCATTCTAGAATCTAATATCTTTTGTTGGAGTTACTTGATGACAAATTATTCCTGGATGTTTTGCCCCAATATCTTTTGGTAGGGACTATAATTAGGATGGTCATCAAGTCCGACTTCATCAGCCAATTTTTGTCTTTGGTAGCTAGATCATGTTTCAATTCATGGTATCTATAATGTTTCCAACGATATGATCATTTCATAAAAAATACACTATATGCCTGTATTCCTGAAATTGATTTATTTTGGCCCCCCTCTACTCGTATCGATGGGGTGGGTTTGGTGATGACGTCTTGGGGACCCCACATGGTTTGGTGTGGTCCTGGTAGATGATGTTGGGGTATGTGGCATCTTAAATGTGACAGAATCCATTTCATCTCTTCCTACAATTTTTACTAGGGTTGATGGGGCTTCCTAGGACTTGTTATTAGTCTGTCACAAGGAATCTTCTATCTATTGGGATATGGTAGAGAAGTCCTGGAACCCACTTGTACATTTCACTAGAATAAGTGGTGTTTTTATCTCATCTCAAAGATTTTAAATACACATGGAAGGAATCTTATCTTGTGGTAGTGTTTGGTTCAATGAGTAAGTTAGACCCTTCCATCGTGCAGTGAATGATGAAGCTCTCTCATTCTCCAATTGTTTTCAATTTATGAGATCATTGACTGTTGTTTTTGGAAACATAAAAAAGAAATTGAATAGTATTTGGCTCAAGATACCCTCCCATACTATTATTTAGTTATCTTGAAACTAGTTTACCACACAAAGGATGACTGTTGTATGATTCACTCAAAGCATCTGATCTTCACAGCTTCTTGTTCCTTCGGGGTTCCCGCTATGGGACCTCAATAAGAAGAGTAGTAAGTTACATGCTCATATGGGTCCACTGATTTATTGAATACTTGGGATACAAGGATCCTGAAACATAGTGGCAGAAAGACATTAATTACCCATTTGGGGTAGGGATTCCAGTCTAGTTTTATAGGAGTGCTCTTTCCTTCCATTTCATCCAATCATGTTATCAATAACTCGATGGTATTTAGGATCCCTTGATGCATGTCCTATTGTACTTGAGAATCAGTGGGTGTATAAGGGGGAAATATTGGATGTGTTGGTGATATTAGAACTTAAGGTGGATACCCCTGCAATGGGATTTATTTTTGGATTCACCTACATCTATTCTGGTTGATTTACCAATGTAAGAAAATCATGATATCTTAACGGGATTGGGTTTAGGTAGATAGATGGTCCCAAAGCTTCATTGAATGATTTTTTCTAGCCTTTCATAATTCATCGGGATGAGTCTTTGAGGTATAGGTACATCAAATTGAACTATTTTTGAAACTCTAACTATGGAAAATACCCAGTAGGGTGTCCTACTATTATCAGCTCAGTGGCGAATCTCTTTAGCTCCTTTATTTCTTCCTCGTGTCAAGAGAATATCTCCTCAATCGTGGGGGAATCAAATTCACGAGGAGGAGGATGGGGTTGTAGAACATTAATTTATTCATCTCCTTGTTGGGGATTGATGTAGGAGGTAATTGACGATTAACTGAGGGGGAACCCAAATTTTGGACAACACTCTAAAGTTAGGTGTCCTCACCTCCTAGCGTGGTGCAGATCATCTCTGGGATGGATCCCTATTCTATTGATTCCTTGTTATTTCCATCATTTTTAGTGAGGTATGTGTGTATTATGTCCATGAAGTTCCCTTATGCAAACCACATTTGGGGTGGTGTACAAGGTGATGAATGGTAGGAGAGTTTCTTGCATCCTCTGTTGGATATTCTTAGGCCATTCGGTGGTACTCTTCGGTTTACATGGAGAAGAGTGATTGGAGAGAGCCCTAATATGACCATACGGTATGCCTCCTCTTTGGGGGATGTTTTCCATAGGATGGGATGGAACGAGTGACTCCTCTATCCATTTCTCTTCCCACATGGGAGAAGATAGAAGTCCACTGGGTGGGAATTTGAGGTAATAATGCCTCATCCCTATGGGCTTTGGTTTCTCTCATCCTTCTATTTATGTGCCTAAGCCCATATTTTCTAGTATTATAGTATAATTTTGTGTTAAAAATTCCCCTATACCCATGGGATAGGGTTTATCCAATGTTGGGCATACTTCATCTATTGCTGGCTTCTCGATCTCACGCATTCCCATTAGTGTGTGAGTTGGATATTGTGTCGGGTATGCTTGTGAATTGTTTACTCCTAAGGAAATGACCAGTGCTTATAGATTGGCTCCAATTTGAAGGGTGGTTTGCTAGATGTTCTCGGTGGTGTGGCACTAGATCTTCTTTATGTCTTTTTATTGTTGGGATTGATGGCTCTATGACTTACTCAAGGAAGTTTATTGTTGAGTATTTCACCTTTCTTGAGCAAGGACATAATTTTACATCTATTTGGGGATGATGAAATTGCAGAATGTCACTTCGAGTGAGTTTTTATGGATGAGACGTGGGGTGAAATGTAGAGATCTGTGTTCTCCCCATCCTCGAATATGAACACCATATGGGCCATTTTTAATAAGGGAGTGAAACTTATGTACTGCATGGAGGAAGGAAAGATCATTGTCTTTCTTTTTCCTATTTTATTTTGGATTCCATTCATATGGAAGTGAATTTAGTTCGATTAAATGGAGAAGTTATCCTAGGAAATTAACATGGTATGCATACCCTTCATCGGTTAAAAACAATTTTTTAAAACCGGTGGACAATTTTCCAGATATTGAGGAAAATGTTATGCATACATTCATCTAACAACTCACTTGGTATATTGAACTAATATGTGATGGTGGGCTAATACATCACGAGTATGTCATACCTTTCTAGTTTTATTCTCACAAGAATCATATCATGTTGATGTTATTCTAGGTATTCTTTTGCATGATTGACCTGATTTTACATTTCCCTAATTATTTCAATCCAATAAGTGGGGTTAGGAGTAGTCTCATTGACATGTGAATGGTACGAGGGTGGATCGCGAGATTTGAGTAGTCCTAGGACGTCCTCTGGATGAGAGTGTATATCAATTGTCATTGGGAGAGTATCCAATATGTTGTACTCAATTTTTCAAAGTTCCTCGGTGTACGATGGATTTCTCACATTTGACCTGACGAGGGGAAGACCATCTCACCAGTGTACATTTTGACTACCAGGAGGATCTTCAATGTTGGTTCCATGATGGGGAGGACTACATAAAAGATTTTTGTATGGATATGGAGAGGACTTCTATAGTGTGTACCCTAGGTATGACCTTCATGGTGGACCGGAACAAGGGGAGGACCTTCATTACACGTAGTGTCATTGAGGGGAGGGACTTCACGATGACTTTTATCATGGTGAGGACTACCATCATAGCTATTGCCATAAGGAGAGTATCTGTTGTGTACATTCTCAGGAGAAACTTCACGATGTACTACAATGATGGGAGGAAGTTATCATTACTTGGTGTCATTATGAGGAGGGAATTCGAAGAGAATACCATAAGGGTGAGGACTACCATCATAGATTGAAATCAGACTGCAAAGAGAGTCATATCTATAGATTATACCTTGGGGAGGACCATGATGGAGGATTATAGAGAGGGGAGGACCTTCTTATTTTCTGGTCTTCTGGTAAAGGTGAGGGGTACCCTAACATGCATCAGAAGACAAGCTCTTATGATTGATCATTTTTGGCACATGAAGTAATGCCATGTGGGTGACCTAGGGAGGACCTTCATAGCTGCTAGTAGAAAAATTATAGGGAGGACCTTCATAACTGCTAATAAAATATCTATAATTTGGTAATGGACTGGTAGGATCTTGAGCCTCTACTGATAGGTGATTGATGGAGTGAATAATTTTATCTTCCAATAGAGTAGAATCATGAATGTGCTCCTCATTTTCCCATTACCATTGTAACCATTCATGTTCGGGTTCTCTCTTATAGGCAACTAGGGCCTCATGCTATTGGTAGTGGCCTCTATTTGATTTGATCCCACAATGTCACCAGGATACACTGAAGATCATCTTGAGATTTGGAAGGGATATATACCTACCCTAGAGGATCCACCATGTTGGACCAATGTACCATAATAGGAACATGTGTTTTTTCTCGATCTGGTTTTCCATGAATTGTGGAATATTGTTGTCAACTCTCCTAGACTGGATAAGGGATGTGGGTCTGCTCTGGGGTGACTATCTGATTTTATCGATGAATCGACCCACCCAAGGATATGGGATCGTGGACATGACTCTTCACTTTTTCCATTGAAACAATGCCATATTTCCAGATCTATAGGATATAGTATAGGATCTATATTTGTTCCTCTATCATGGACAAGATGTGTTGAGATATATTTTAGTGTGGAAATTTTATGAATTCCCATTTCGATAATGTAATAGGATTTTTTTCCCGATCCAGTCCCCCATGGGGTTTTATTGGGTAATGGTAGTTCTCCTATATTGGGGTAGTGGAACGTGTTTTTGGCCATCTAGTTAGGAAAAACTATCTATATTGTTTGGTTTACATTGTATTTGACTGCTAGGATTTATATTTGTGATCAAGAATTTCTGTCTACTCATTTTCCACTATTTTTGTCTCATGGGATTGATTTTCATCTACATGAATTAGATTTTTCTCATGTTTTCCTTCCACCGTATTTGGCTGGTCGAGTTCATTGTGGTAGGCATGAATTTTTATCTCTCTATGGATTTTCACTGTATTTGATAGGTGGACTTCATATGCATCGAAAGTGTTATATGACACCCATGATTTTCCACCCTATTTAGATGGATGTCTCGGTGTGAATCAACATTGATTTGTTTCTACATAAAGATAAATATCATCCTATTTTTATGATTGCCTTCTTGCATATTTGATGAGATTTCCATCTTATGATAATTTGTTACTTTATCCGTATGGTGTGATCTGTCAGAACTGGTATGAATGTGTGTTTTCTTATATTGGGAAACCCTATATCTATGGGGGGCTTCATAGGAGCGAGTGGGGATATGAATATTATCATGGATCACCTCTATATTTTCCTGGAAAGATTCAACATGAGGGGATGAGTTTTATTCCTCCCCATTATATGCTGCTATATTTGTATGGTAGGCCTCCTCCTTAGGAAACAAGGTGACAATCAACTCCGTATTATATATTTTACACCCTCTGTGGGAAGCCCAAGGGGGCCATTTCCATTAGACTTCAGTAGGTGTCCTATGCCTGGGATCCTCTTGAGAGCAAGGATATTAGATTGTATGCCACTGGTGGTGATATCCTCCCATAAGATCCCCTCAATGGGGTTCCTATGTAGTTGGGATGAAGTTATCAGTGTCTAATTCATCTACATGCATACGTTAAGGGAGATACTCATTATCGAACTCTACATATAGACTCTTGAAATGCTTGGAGATGGCTAGCATGTCCATCATTTGCCGGATTGCTAACTGCGGCTAAGGAGGTGGGTGGAAAGCATTCACTGATTGGAGGGTCTGCCATGCGGCTTCCACCATGGGGAGAGTACAATTTCAGTGGTACTCTTTGATCAACGTGTTTGAAACCCAATGTTGAAGATGCTGGGTAGGTGAGGGAGTCATGTTATATGTTGGGGACCTATCTGTTTGTGTGGAATTTAACACACATGTCTAAAAAAAATTTCAAGATAACATTTGGATCAAAGAGATCTCTCGAAAATGCCTATAGTATATATATATATTATATATACAGACAAAAAAATGTCGTCAAGTTGCATCTCATGATCACATGTATAATTGATGATCATGGATGGACATCTTCCTTTTATGATGAAAGGGGCTTGCTTTTTGATAATACCGCCACATTGGTTAAGGATTTACATTGGCTTCACCATTTTTGTCTCAACCCATTTCTGTGTTGTACTGGGGCGTAAAATGGTCTGATGGATAACAACTAATTTCATTCCATTCCAGAGCATCACATCAGTTTTTTCAGTTCATTTCAACCGATCTCACATTGTGACCCTTTTTGGTGGGTGATAATGTCTCACTTAGAATGGGAAATGTATCATTTTAATTTTGTTAAAGTGGTTCCACAGTTGAATGGTCTAGTAGGGAGATTATAGGGGGTTGATTTTGTGTGTAATCAGTATGTTTTGGATTCAATGTCCTTGGATGGACTCTGATAGGTTAATTTATAGAGCCAAAAACACCCAACGACCCTGGAGTCTATGATCTGTGGACCTTCATTCCATAGGAAAGCACTCGTTGGATGACTGTTTGTCCAACGACACTTAAGGACTCCATTGGTTGAGAGAATGGGAGGTCGGGATCATCACAACCTTTTCGGTGGAATTATTTCATACTATGGTACTCTAATATAGATTTAATATATTTTCATACGTTTTTGAACCCTTGGTTATTTCCTAAGCATGTGTCCATGGGTTACCCTTGAGTTGAAAGATTGACCATACATACACATAGGTTTGGAATTATTGAGATATTGCTAGTTGAAACAGTATAATGAGGCATTCTATAGTGTGTTGTCATATAGGGAGGATAGTAGATAATTATATAATGGGATCAAATCCATGAGATGGGATTCCTATGTATCCTCATGGGAGGAATCCTAACCCATGTAGTTTAGTGCCACTAACTAGACACATCATCTTTTAAGGTCATGTGTCGAGGACACATAATTACAATTTAGCTTTGTGAAACTAGGAAAAATTGGCGGAGGATATGTAGTCGATATTTCATGTGGGATCTACATGACACATCCTAGGACAGTTAGGATAGGTATGGTATCCTTGGTGAATATGTCCTTATTGGGGATATGGTATGATGAACACCAGGGTGATTTGGGTGTTGGGTTTGGACCACAGGGATGGTTCCTACATATCTTAGTTAGTTGGGAATAAAGTACCTCATAGTTCAGTTTAGGTTGGGTCTTACACTGTATAAGGGGTCCAAATATGAGGGGACATGATTGGGACTCAGACATTGGAGCTGTCTATTTGAGAAGACTTGGTTGGGGCTTACACCATAGAGGAGGGTTTTCTTGAAAGTGTCATGTTAAGGATTAATTGTGATGAGTATTCCCTAGTGAGTAAGGGAGAATTCATATTGGGATATACTTTTAAAGAGAATGTAACTTGAACTTGGGGATTCGGTAATGTGTCATACATATCCTAGTAAGAGTAGGAATCAGTGTTTTCATAGTTCTTTTGGGTGGGGCTTATGCGTGGAAGTTGCCCACTTGAGCTCGGGCCTTCAGCCATGCATCCTATGTATCTTAGTAAGATAAGGAATCAGATTTATCATTGTTCATTGGGTTATCATGTGGAATTCATTATCGTTGTTATCTTCAAATCCATTGTGAGTCATACCTAGTGTGATAAAAAAGGGGAATCCATATATTTAGAAAACCATAAAAATTGTCTTATCCTCTTATGAAAATGGAGGATTATGGTGGAGGAGGCCATGACTGCTAGCCCAAAGGGATAGAGAGAGTGGCTTTGATTGCACTAACCCTTACCCATGTGGATATCCAAGAGATTTTTCTTTGGGATTCTATCCTAAAATTTCCTGTATTGTTCCTAATATGTGTTCGAGTGCCGCATCCAGAAGAAGGTCTATGTGGTTACCTTAAAGGGTTCCCTAAAGCTGGTTCTAAAAAAGTGGAGAAGCATTGATTCTCAACAAACTTAAAAGCTAACATGATCCCTTTTACTTTTCACTTCCTCTAATTGAGTGGAAAATACAGTGATTACCATTGATCCTTGGAATAGGGATGTTCAAATGAGTATTCCAAGGTTGGGTCTGGGTTTAGTAAGAAGATGTAGAAATAATGAAATTCTGGGGGTCCACTACCTTGCTAGGATTATCCATGTGACTCTTGTTACCATGGGAATTTAACATCAGAAAGACGTGTTGATGTTTATGATGGTTTTATAATATGGGTCAAGTGGCTTTGGAAGAGGATTTTTCTTGTTGTTGATAAATTTGTTAGTGAAGGGGATTCTGACGATGGGATGGAAATACAAGGTATTGATCAAAACTCGGAGGTGGAAAGCCCAAAGGTACCCCATTCCATGTACCATTTGTTCATGTAGGGTGGGCTACCCTCCAAATGGTGTACTACTGTGTAGGTGGAGGGTTAGTCAGCATACCTAGGTGGTATTTGGAGCAGGATGTCGTCTAGATACTGAGGTAGTATGAAAAACTGGATTTTTTCCATCTACCATAGTGGTATACAACCTCGGGTTCTGTCCTCATACCATGGTGGCAAGCAATGCTGGAGTCCATTGGAGTGGCTAAATGATATGGGGGGGAGGGTTTCATCTGTATAGAGATGTTCTACCCAGTATTCCAAATTAAATTAGGGGAATTAGTTCTATAGTTCATAGTATGTTCATCCACGAAGGGATTATGGTTCACGGTTCACCAATTAGGTTCATTATTTTTCCATATAATTGTGCTTCCTTCTTTTTGTGGTTCATATAGGCTTTGTACCTGTTGGAAACCATTCCATGTTCTATACATCATTGATCTTTTTATTTCAAAGTATTCTATTCATGAACTCCATGTTCTCTAAATGTTTGATCCTATATCCTTTATTTTCCTTCCCAAATACATACAGGGACTTTTTAATTATTTCCAAGGTGGTTGTATCTATGTGTCACATGACAACTTTTGCGAAAGCCCATGTGTAAATCATCCACCCCATAGACAAAACGGTCAATCCAAGTTTGCAGGGATGAGGTTCACAGCGATGGTAATCAATGCCTGAATCATATGAATGAATTAGTTCACAGTACCTCGTTAACCGTAATTTGTCTATGAACTAAGATTGAAAGGACAATGTGTGGGGGCATACATCTCCATCATGTTTTATCCAACTACGTGGTTCATGGGGCCATTGTTCGCTGGTGAAATTTCTCCGCCTCTATTCTGCTAACGCTGTGGTTTGTGAGGCCATGGTTCATGGGTGGAATTTCTCCACCACTATGCTGCAAATGATATGGTTCATAGGGCTATGATTCATGGTTGGAATTTATCCACCACAATTCTTAAAAATGATACGGTTCTCATGGGATTGGTGTTGTTACTTATTTATACAATAAACATCTTGGTTCTCTAGCCAATGCCTCAAAGGCCTGTCTTTCATAGGTTTTCCTCATACCATTCGGTTCACAGGTAATGCCAACCACATACTATTCCCAAAAATCAGTACGTGGATGACTTTAGTCCTTTTCTCAATTCGTTTTCTTCAATATTATTATCAAAATTTCAATCGAACCTGCATCTTATTCCTTCATCAAATTTGTGGGATTATTTTCCTTCCCTTTAAAGAGTTTTCAAGACCCTACATATGATTAATTTTACTCAATTATTTCATCAAGAATGATAATAAAAAACATTAATACTTGAAATATTTGATAGTAATTATTATTTTATGTTGTGATTATGGTTATTAAATGCTGAACATGTAATCAATTATCAGTATATAGTGAAATGTTACTATTGAGAAAATCATATTAAACATCTGAAATTTGAATTACATTCCTTCATACCATACACATATGACCCATTAAATAAACATGGAACTTTATAAATAGTAATAATACTAATATGATTAATATAACTTTAATAATATTTAAATTATTAAATCTTATCATTGAATTTTTATTGAAATCTACATTCCATTACATGTATGGAATAATTGAATATATTTACTTCTAACAACGGTGATAAACTACACCTTACTATCATATATGTTATAAATTCATATAATTAGTTAACATAAGTGGTAATAAATATGAATATTTTTATTAAATAACTTATTCAAAGGTATTTATAGCATGTTGGTTAGTGTTAGGAGTAAAGGTAGTGGATTATATTCCCAATCTCCTTTAATCGAGATATTTATCATATGGAAAACCTATGATATTTAATATGACTAATAAATTTTCCTTCATATTTATTTTTACCAAATTTTACATTAATTATTGAGATTTTTAAATCTGTATTATTTTATTTCATTAAATTACTTTGGATTCGTACATTATCAATGTAATAAGGGTTTCTCTTCCAATCCCTCATTCAAAATTTGATTCTCAATATCTAAATTCTTATTAGAGAATTTTTTATACCATCCCTATAAATCCCAATTCAGTTTCTTCTCATATAGTTATTGTTGGTATATATATATATATTCTTTGCATTTCCCCGATCATTGGTTAATGTTTTTCTAGAAACAGTGATTGTAAGAGGAAATGCGTTTATTTATTTTATTTTAGTTGAAATATTCCTAATATATATTATTATTCATGCTAATGTTTCAAAAATGTATTTTATTTACTCGCCTATATTTACATGTCTTAATGGTGTCTTTATCCTTTGACATATATTTACTTATGATGGTGAGAAATGATTCTTCTTATCTATTTTTGTTTATTCCACTCAATAAATTGCTACACTCTTTTTTCTTCAATTTCTGTTAAAAATTTATCTTTTTCAAGTTCTTATGGTTCTTTAATGTTCAGTTTAAAACACTATTTTCCAAAAATAATTTATTTATAATAAAATTCAATAGAACTTTTATTTAAATAAAATAGATATTTGGTTTTATTTTTTAAAAAATTTACATATCTTTTTCTAAATACATTTTCATCCATCTCAATATCCTTTGATGTCTCTTATATTTCATTGGGAAAATGTTTTAATATAATCAACCATTTTTTATTTATAAGG
Organism: Viscum album; assembly: GCA_963277665.1. NCBI lineage: Eukaryota > Viridiplantae > Streptophyta > Magnoliopsida > Santalales > Viscaceae > Viscum > Viscum album. The sequence goes on along the minus strand of OY728131.1, from coordinate 484,246,866 downwards.
ATTATATTAATTTTAATTGAATCGAATTATGTAACATAGTTTCATTCCAAGGGATAACTATTATACATTTTTATTTTTTTATTTTATGATCATATAGAATAAAAATGTTTGGTTTATCAGTGTGAAATGGGTTTTCCAAGAATTATATTAAACATTAAAGTATTCTGTAATGATTATATCACATCATATTTTTATTTTTGAAATGCGTAGTTATCATAATCTATTACGATAGGGGTAATGATTATCCACTATATAATAATGGTCATGGTTTTTAGTTTTAATATTATATATGAATTTATTATTATGTTTTTCAAACATTCCTATTTTACATTAAAATGTTATTATGGATAATTATGTTATGAATGATGTTATACTATTACTCAATTATGTATTATTTTATTATTATTTTCTTAAAACTATATGTCCATTCAATTCTTACTCATCATGATATACTGTATGATTACCTGGGTTGATTAAATTTTTATATATTATATTTTATTCTTTATGGTTTAATGATCCCTCATGATTATTCTGTTTTCATTCCATAGGTATTGAAAAAAATATGATATATGATATTTATAGAATGTGGTCACGTGTTACAAAATTATAGAAAACCTGTTTAATTTTTATAAAACAATAAATTTGTTTATCCAATCTTCAATGACACAATACCATTGGGTTATAGTCATGTAATTTATCATAATATTTGATTAATGATAACATGTAATTTTTTTAAAATATATTAATGTAATGGTTGGGTTATGTCTCTCATTAATAAGTCAAAAATATATTTCCTTAATCATTATGTGACATTGGTTGTTGATTAACATTAGACACTTGTTGTTTTCATTTATTCCAACCTACATATAATATGATGTGATGACTACATTTAATTGGAGTAAATAAGGATTCATTATTAGACAAAAAATAGTTTTCCTCAAAATTTATAGTGATGTTCTATGGTTCATACATATTATTATCTCGTATACACTGAAAAATGGTTTATTCAACCAGTTACAAAACATTATCGGGGAGTGTATATATTACTATATTCATGAATTGTTCTATTTCTCTCATGATTTTATTGAATGTATTCAGTATATTATTCTAATCCATCATTAGGTTGAAATATTTTGATCCCACCTTAATTTTGTTTTATTTTTTGATCCAAAATTTATATAATATTGGAGTGATAATGATTTTTGATGTATATATTTGATAAAGAAGAATTTAATAAAAGTGAGTTGAAAATCATAATAATGATAAGAATTTAATGATAATCCCAAGTCATGTGTAACATTATAATTAGCATATGAATTTGATTAAACATCTCAGAAATGGTTGTAATTTTTTCTAAAGGCTCTTGGATATTCATATAAGATAAGCAGATGATGTCACAATTATATTTCACTTGATTCATTAAAATTTATAGAATTTTTTTTAGCATTTTAAATTTCCATCCTTGTAGTTTATGAGATTTATATAATAATTGTAAAGGTAGAAGAGGAATTTTTAACTTAAAATTTATTTTTGTTTTGGATGCTTAAATTTATAAAAATCACCATGACATGGTATGAGACATGTTAATTATTGTAATGGTAAAAAGAATAATTATAAAATTATAGTCTCACATCATATGTGTCACGAACCAACCAATGTTGACCCTGAATTAATCACCCGTCCCAACTCGTAACATGGAACGAGGGGTGTTCCCTATCCCCACAGGCTGGAAACTAGTGCTGGGCATCAAAACTAAACAAGTGAGAATGATTTAGTCCAAAAATTAAAGAAAAATAATGAAACAAAACTGAACAATGAAAATGAAAACTAGAAATTATGCGAAAACAAAGTCGTACATATGTCTATGTGACCCTATGGGTCACCACCAACCTCAAAACAACTTTACGCTATGGAGACTGAATCTAATCAAGGCACACAAACCGAAGATAAAAAAACAATGGAAAAACTATAGTCGTGAGTATTAAAACTCAGTAGGCATGCCCAACCAGTCTATTCTCATGTGAATTTCTGTTAAATAAAAGATCCACTGATTTCAAGTTTAAAATACAATGTATAGAACTAGGTTTTTAAACATTTTTTTTCTAATCAAAATAATGATCCATTGCCTTTCATATTTTAAACTACCTTCTTTTCCAAGGAGGAAGCTTTAACCTTTTTAAAGAAAGAGGAATAGTAAAGTGTAAAACATTTTAAAAACCTTTTTCCGCAAACTTTTTAATGCTCACTTTTATAAACTTTAACAAAGAGATGCATCATACACGAATGAAAAAGCAATAATCACACAAGGGAAATGGAAAATAACAAGAAAGAGTAATCAACCAAACAAGGCACCTCAATCATCTGCCGTATACAACTAAGTACCGATATACATAGGAAAACCTAGGAGCTTGTGAATAGTTAGGAACATTCTATAAATGTTACTATCCCTGAAGGCATACCTACTCTTTATGACATCATAATGCCCTAATGCTCGGTATCACCACATATGGCCTAACCAAGGGGCCAAATCCCCTAGTAGAGTATACTCCTTACTAAGGGACACTATCAAGTGTGTATTCTAAACTAGTGCACCAAACGTTCACTGATAATTCAGTCGTTATGATAGGTTCCCATGTTCAGAATAAAATGTGGGTGAGAAAAAAATGTCAAAAAAGTATCCAATCATAGTTATATTCCTCACACATAGTCAAGACACACAACAAAGTCACCCCCGAGTCACCCAAAGGAATAAGTCCCTCACCTTTCATCTAATTAATCTCAGTAATGTACTACCCGACATACCTCCCATAACATACAACTCAACCAAAGTAAGGGGACCATATCCAAGGATATTTTACTTAAGATAACTCATTTTAAAAAAGTACCAACCGAGCCTCACATAAATTTCGCATGTCGAACCATTTATTAAGAATTGCACACATGACACTTTGGAAACCATAAATACACAATGAAATCCATTAATGAAACCCAAACCAGAATTTTAATTGTAAAATACATTCACAATGGCCAAAGGGGCATTTCATCAGGCAATTGATGTGAAACCACAATCAAACCATTTACTGCAACACGTTATAAGAAATAAACCACTCCAATTTAAGACAAATAAATTTACTAATAGTTTTATATCAATAACTAATACTGAAACTAGGAGAGAAAATAGTGAAATAAATGATTCTTAAATATAATGGTTAACGCATAGATTTCATACCTTAGAGAAGCAAGTGGAACAAGCCGAGAAGCTTCGGCTCATGAAGCATTCGACGAAAAATGCTCACAGTAGAACACACATAAATTCTCATACATATACATATATACCTCTAATACGTTGAACATATTCCCCATGTCATGAGGTAATATGTTCTGGGAAGATATATATATATATATACATAAACACATACGTACAGGTGTAAGGGTGTATGTTCACCACCAAGGATCCACCCATGCTTTAATTAATTAACCTAGATGAACCAACATTATTTAAAAAACCACAGACTATTCAATAAATCATGATCTAATGAAACTTTATTTTAAAGTGAGAAATTTCAAACGGGCCTTTATGTTTTGCACACCCCAAATAAATTTACCAAAAGCACTTCGAAAGAAATTTTCAATAATATGAAATCTCATTTTCAGTAATAATTTTCCAAACAGGCCTCAAACTTCTTATACTTCCTTTTTAAACAATTTTTAGAAACTGTACAAGGAGGTGACTTCATTTGGAAAGAAATGAACTATTTAAGAAACCATGATTTTAAGAAAACACCATTTTCCATAAACAATCTACTTTAACTTTCACAAACACCAAAACCATTTTTCAAATGCATTTACCATTCCTTAATCAATTTATGACACCCCTTTTTAAAAACCCACTATCAATGCATTCGTATCTCAAGTGCCTTTGAAAAGACATTTCACACACTTTTCATAATCCTAAAAAAAATTCTAAGAAGTACCCGAATGATGCAAACATGAAAACATAACCATATCATTTTGAGAATCCTTTTCACCATGTAATCATGTCATGACACTTCCAAAAAATATAACGCACCACATAAAATATCTAATTTCACTATATAAATCTTAAATGACATTTAACCAAAAGCACATGACCCATGCACACATTGACATAATTTGAGATTTACTTATAAATATATTCTTAACAAATTATAATCTCAAGAAAACATCATGATAATTCCCTAAGTGATTAAAAATAAATTGGGCATTAGCATGCACATACATAAAAAAACACTTCCAGAACTATTTTTGACATGATATAATACTCCATAAACATCATAAAGGACTAATTAGATATATCATTAAGCAGCAAATCAAGTAAAAAAATAATATTTAAAGCAAAACAAGCCCTAAAATATTGCTCCGAAAGAGGAAGAATATAGATTCATCTACCTCAAAGGTGAATGATTGTGATGAAACATTCAGAGGAGGAAGAGTACACCCTGAACAACCATTCACAACACCTAGCATCCAAGAAAAATGAACCACACATAGACCAAATCCATTAGGATTCGTTCAAAAATGAAAACCCCATATAAGGATCACAAAACCAAATTAATGCTTACTGGTAGGGAATGAGGGGAGGTAAAATGAACCGTAGTGAGGAGGGGTGGATGTTGGAGGTGTTGTGTGCCAAAGAGGAGTCTGGAAGGGGCGGGGGTGGGGGTCGCGCAAGCTGAAGGAGAACGGGAGGTTTTCTCCGCTGAAAGAGGAAGATGCAGCCAAAGAGGAGGCCGAACATAGTGCTAACAAGAGAGAAAGTAGTGGGAAGGCAGCTCGAGGTGGTGGTATACCCAGAGTGGAGTGGCACCGGTGAGAGGGGAAGCCAACCGCTAAGGGGGAAGGGAGAATGATGAGGGTCAGTCGCACATAGTTCTAACAAGAGAGAAAGTAGTGGGAAGGCAGCTCGAGGTGGTGGTATACCCAGAGTGGAGTGGCACCGGTGAGAGGGGAAGCCAACCGCTAAGGGGGAAGGGAGAATGATGAGGGTCAGTCGCGCAAGATGAAGGAGAACGGGAGGTTTTCTCCGCTGAAAGAGGAAGATGCAGCCAAAGAGGAGGCCGAACATAGTGCTAACAAGAGAGAAAGTAGTGGGAAGGCAGCTCGAGGTGGTGGTATACCCAGAGTGGAGTGGCACCGGTGAGAGGGGAAGCCAACCGCTAAGGGGTAAGGGAGAATGATGAGGGTCAGTCCCCCTTAAATTTTTTTATATATAAATAATATAATTACAATAATATAAATAATAATGATAATAATAGTCTTAATAATTATAAAAATATTCTTAATAATATTAATAATTATTATTATTTTTAAAACAACCAAAATAATAATAATATTACAATTAAAACTATAATATTATTTGTATTTTATGCTTAAATATTATTTTCTAAAACATTATTTTATTAAATTATTATTTTACTTCATTTCATTTCACTTGACTATTAATTAATTTATTTTCGTATTTCGGATGTTAGGAAACCGGACGGCTCGCATGCCGTTAAGTGCACGGTCGAGCGAGGTGTGCTCCAACCATGCCACCCGACACTAACCGCATAAAGAGTCAAACTGTGTGTTGTCACACAATTTTATATGTTTCACCCAAGTCGTGCGTCAAACTCAGTCGAGATGTGACAATTCTCCCCACCATAGACACTTTCTGCCCCATGAAAGTCACCAAGTGAAACGATAGGCAAAGCTTGAGTTCGTGCCCGAATAGAGCCAAAAGAAAATCAAGATCCTCTGGTATAAGATTCACTCCAGAAGTCACACCTGACCGATCATGAAGAAACCATGAAATAAAATGAGGGGAGAACACGAGAGGGTTCTCCCCATCACAATAACTCAACTAACACATAAACTTTAAAACCAATGCACACTAACCCGAGGAGGGGCTAACGTGGGAACTCCAACCTGAACATACTGACTTCTCCACTTGAGTTGAGCAGGACCACTGAGACTTAAACGGAATGCCACTACAAGGCCACCCAGAATATCGGGGCACCAAAACAATAAACTACCTATAACAACACCGCTAGAACTAAGAACTCCCCAAACCGATTTTAAACTCCCAACACATCCAACTCCCATTGTATGAAAAAGACAACGCTTCCAGTAAAACTTGGAACTCTTGGAACAAGACAAAAAACCCCAACAGTCACATCTCCAAACGATCACTAATAAAATCAAGACCAACCCACAAAAGGTCCAAATACACTTTTATGAAAAAATCAACCCTAAGAGGCCACATTTAGAAGACCGTAGCTACAATGATCACGAAAGAATAAATTCATCGCAATATTTCCTCAAAAGATGAAATTACAACAGTAGGAAAATAGGGATAAGGAAAACCGGAATGTCTCTATTCCAAGACGAAAGATAAATAACCAAGAGAAGGTCTTACATGCCTTTAACACCCTGACTATGCGCTAGAGTCACCCCGAGACCTGAGGCTGGGACTGTGACGGCTAAATAATCTTATGCCTCATAGTATGACACGAGCATTCACCGATCAGAACTCTATCCTCTAACATCACTTCTTACAGAAAATTACTTGGTGACCTAAATGGCCACAACGACATCAAGTCTCCATTGGGATGAGACAAGGCGTCTTGCAATGCCCGAATCGACCATTCCGATGGCACATCAGAAGGTGGTATGAAGATCTAGAAGTTGACTCTAATGAAAGGGATTCATCATAAACAAGTTCATCTCGTACACCCCGCCTGCAAAATGAGGAACCCTTACGAATGACAAGGGGCATCAGATTTTCGAAGCACATGTTCTCTAGAAGTCGACTCCTTAAAGAGGCCGACACAAGCCTTCACCAACCACTGGACTCGTTAACTGTAGATGCTCTCTAACATCTTTTTGCCCTCACCTCCCCAGGTATAATCCAAATACTTTAACACCTCTCACATATTCCCAACTACAACTATGATGAGACATCCACCTCCACTGGTCCAAGGCCAGACCCTCCACTAAACCCAATACAATACAAACTCTAACAAACTCGGGAGTTCCCAACCACCAGAAGACATGTTGTACTCCCCTCAAACTGGTACACTACCCCTTATAGACCCCAAAATCCTAGAAGCACAAGAAACACTCAATAGAAACCAAAATTGGGCACGACTCTTTAAAACATTTGAGGGAATTTGTGGGTGGAATATTCAAAACAACATGAAAACAAAAATAGAAACAAGAATAAATCCAAAATTCAAGCAAAATAAACACCCCTAGCTGAGACAACTGGCCCGGAATTCCGACCAAACTTATACACAACCAAAAGCAATGCCACAATCCAAGGGTAACAAAATCATAAATCAAACATACACAAAAACGGGTAAAAACAACTTTTCCAAATACCAAAACCCACTTTTCAAGAAAAACAAAGTCACGAAATCATTTTTTTTCATTCAAGTCCATTTTGGGAAAAAAATCAAGCCAACCTTAAATTCTGAAACCCCACCCATGGAATCCTATGATCTTCCGCATAATCCTTTATCCCTTTCCACTCAAATCACCTGTACATATGTTTCAATGTGAGCTTCACATATCTACCCACACATATGAGGATGATCCTAAGGAATAACAAGGGTCAAAATTCCGATTCTGTTACCAAAACCAAATGTAAGCCCCAATTATCCGAATCAAAACACCCACTCTTTAAAAACTCACTTCACCAATTTGAAAACAACTTGAAGGAAATCCCCTTTTACCAGTTTTATAACCATTAAAGAAAGATCCCTTTCAATTCAAAACCACCTTCAAATCCAAAATCACTCTAACACCAACCAAAATCAAGACAAATCACAACCAACAATGAAAAACCAGAATGAGGAACTAGTGCTTATGCCCAACCCGGTGACATGGTAGTGAGACGCACCCCATGTAAGACATAACACCAGAGGACCTTGAACCAGGCACCTAGGATCCAAATGGGTCACTACTCTACGTGGGGTCATAGTGTGATACCATGTCACATCTATTGTCATCCCTCAATCCAAAACAAAGACAAAGACTCAAAACCCAGACACCCCTAGTAACTCATGTCTCGTCTTGAGTGGTGGTGATCAGGAACCAACCCACAACCTACCTCCTAAGCCCTGACAGTCCTAATCTCCATCTACTGAACACTATAAATATTAAGGGTTTTCACCTATGATACCATTTTTTCACAAACCAACTCGATTCGACCGTGAACCAATCACCCGATCTAGCCTGTGACATGGCCCGAGGGGCGTTCCCGATCCCCACGGGCCGGAAACCTGTATTGGGAATAAAAAATAAACAAATGGGAATGATTTGTCCCATAAAGGAAAGACAAATAATGAAAGAAAAACTGAACAATGAAAACAAAATCTAGAAATGACGCAAAAACAAAGTCGTACATACCTCCATGTGACCCTATGAGTCACCACCAACCTCAAACCAACATCGCTCTATGGACATTTAATCCAAGCATGGTGCAATAACCAAATATAAAAAAACAATGGTAAACCTATAGACATGAGTATTAAAACTCAGTAGGCGTTCCCAAACAATCTATTTTCATATGAATTTTCTTTAAATAAAAGATCCACCATTTTCACCTTTGAAATACAATTTATAGAACTAGGTTTTTACACATTTTATTCTTAAAAACAAATCATGATGCATTTCCCTTAATATTTTAAACTACATTTTTTTCAAAGGATGAGGCTTTATCCTTTTAAATGAAATAGGGATAGTGAAGTGTAAGACATTTTAAAAACCTTTTTCCACAAATTTTTTAAATATCAATTGTATCCACTTTAATAAAGAGATGCATCATATATGAAGTAAAATGAAATAATCACACAAGATAAATGTAAAATAACAAGAAAGAGTAATCAACCAAACAAGGAACCTCAATCATCTATTGCAGAAAACTATGTGTCGATATATGTGGGAAAACCTAGGAGCTCGTGAATATTCTATAACATACTATACTTGTGACTTATCTTGAAGGAATGCCTACTGTCGATGATTTTATAATGCCCAAATGCTCGGTATCACCTTACATGGACTAACTGAGGGGCCTAATTCCATAGCAGAGTATAAGCCGTACTAAGGGCCACTATCCAGTGCGTAGTCCAAACTAGTGTAGCAATCGTTCACTGAAAAATTTCTTTCTATACCGGGTTCCCATGTTTAGACTAAAATGGGGGTGATCCAACAATGTCAAACAAGCATCCAGTCATAAGTATATCCCTCACACATATTCAACACACACAAAAAGTCACCCCTGAGTCACCCCATGGAATACGTCCCTCTCTTTTCAACCATTTGATCACAAGAAAGTCCTACCCAGTGGACCTCCCATATCATAAAAATCATCCAACGTAAGGGGAACACATCCAACAGGAGTTTTGTTAAGATAACTGGATTTACAAAAGTTCTATCCGGGCCTCAAATAAATTTTTCACATCAAACAATTTCTTAAGAATCATAGACACGCCACTTTGAAAACCATAAATACACTTTGAAATCCATCTAAGAAACCTAAACTAGAATTTTAAATCTAAAAAACATTCACAAAGGCCAAATGGGAATTTCATCAGGAAATTGATGTGAAACCACAATCAAACCATCTATTGCAACACAATTCAAGGAATAAACCACAATAATTCAAGACAGATCGTTTTTCTAACAGTTATATATCAATAACTAATACTGAAACATGGGGAGAAAAGTGAGAACTAAACAATTCTTAAATTTAAAGGTTAATGCATAGAGATCCTACCTCAGAGAACGAAGCAGACCAAGCCGAGACGCTTTGGCTCATGAAGCTTTTGACGAAAAACACTCACACTAACACACACATACATTCTCAAACATATACATATATAACCTTAATCTATTGAACATATTCCCCGCGCCATGAGGGAATATGTGAAAGAAAGATATATATATACATAAACACATACGTACTTGTTTATGTGTGTGTGAACAAACAAGGATCCACCCAAGCATTAATTAATTAACCAAGAGGAACAGACATCATTTAGAAACCCACATACCATTCAACAAATCAAGATCTAAAGAAACACTATTTTAAAGTGAGAAATTTCAACAGACCTTTATGTTTTTCACACCCCAAATACATTTAGCAAAAGAACTTTAAAAACCATGTTCAATAATATGAAATATCATTTTCATTATGCATTTCCCAAAACGGGCATGAACCTCCTTATACGTCCTTTTTAAAGAAAAATTAGAAACATCACAAGGAGAAAAAATCATTTAGAATGCAATAAACCATTTAAGAAACCATGGTTTTAAAAAAACACCATTTTCCATAAACAACCCTCTTTCAATTTCAAAAACACCAAAACCATTTTTTAAATGCATTAACCATTCCATAATCAATTTATGAAACACCTTTGTAAAAACCCACTATCAATGCATTCACATCTCAGGTGAATTTGAAAAGACATTTCGCACACTTTGCATAATCCTAATAACAATTCCAAGAAGTACCCTAATGAAGCACACATGAAAACATAACCATGTTAATTGGAGAATACTTTTTCACCATATACTCATGTCAATACACTTCTACAAAATCTTATTCACCACATAAAACATTTAATTTCACTATATAAAACCCAAATGACATTTACCAATAACACGTTACATATGCGCACATTGACATAAATAGATATTCACATAGAAATATAGTTTTAACAAATTATACTCTCAAGAAAATATCATGATAATTCACTAAGTGATTAAAACAAAATTGGACATTAGCATGCACAAACATAAACAAGAAACACTTAAAAAACTATTTATAACATGATATAATAATCCATAAAAATCATAATGGACTAATTAGATATATCATTAAGCAGCGAATCAAGTAAAATAATAATAATTAAAGCAACAAAAGAACCAAAATAATTCTCCGGAAGAGGAATAATATTGATTCATCTACCTCAAAGGAACATGATTAGGACAAAACCTTCAGAGGAGGAATATTACACCCCAAATGACCATTCACAACACCTAGAATCCATGAAAAATGAACCACACATAGACCCAATCCATTAGGATTCGTTCAAAAATGAAAACTGCAAATAAGGATCACAAAAACGGATTGATTCTTACCAGTGGGAAATGAGGGGAGGTCGAATGCACCACATCGAGGAGGGGTGGATGTCGGAGGTTTTTCATACTGAAGAGGAGTCCAGACGGGGGGGGGGGGGGGGGGGGTTCATACAAGCCGAAGGAGAAGAGGGAGTGTGTCGCCACTAAAAGAGGAAGATGTGACAAGAAGGGAGGCCGACCGAAGCACCGATGAGAGAGAGAGAAGGGTGGAAGGTGGTGTGATGTGGTGGTATATCCAGAGTGGGGTGGTTCCTATGAAAGGGGAAGCCGTCCATGAAGGGGGAAGGGATCACAGAGAGGTCTGGTCGAGCACCAGGGTGATGCGCAGAAGGACGGGGGGCTGCCGGGGTAGGTTAAGGTTTTCCCCATTATTTTTTAAAAATAAATCTAATATATTTACAATAATAAAAATAATAATGATAATAATAGACATAATAATTATAATAATAATCATAATAATAATAATAATTAAAAGAACCAAAATAATAATAATATTTTTATTAAAACTATAATATTATTTTTATTTTAGGCTTAAAAATTCTTTTATAAAACTTTATTTTTTTATATTATTATTTTACTTCATTTCATTGCACTTGAACTTTAATTAATTTGTTTTCGTATTTCAGATTTCGGACAACCGCACGTTTCGTGTCCCGTTTAGTGCGCGGTCGAGTGAGGTGTTCTCCAACCATGCCACCTGGTACTAACCGCCTTCAGATTCAATATGTGTGTTGTCACACAGTTTTATAAGTCACACACAAGTCGCATGTCAAACCCAATTAGGATGTGACACGTAGTACTCGTAACGCTTCCTATTTGGTCTTTAAGCCTATGGTCCTGGGTTCAAGTTGAGGGGGAGGCGATTTAAATCCTGGCCAGGAAAGGGACTGTTCCTACCACATGTTATCTTGGACTGTCTGAGGTGGGGGCCTATTATCTGCCTAAGGGTGGGGGTCTGCTATCTTCCAGAGGGCTGGGCTCATGCATGGCCGAGTTTGTTGGGCTTTAGGCCCATTGGGTTATTTACAGGACATGTAATGTTAATGATCATATCAGTGGACCGGATGTTCGGATGTGTTAGTCATAACTATAGATGAGTGACTCGTGAGTTTGGAAGAGATAATCACCATTTCAGATGAGTAACATATGCATTCAGATAACTCATTTCGACTTTATATGAGTAATTAGTGACTTCAAATGATTCATTTGGAATATGAGATTTTACATTTTCAGATTTTAATTTGTGTCAAAAAATAACCTGTAAAATTTACTGATGATTCAATTATTTATATTAGAACATATGTATAGGATTATTGGTATCATTAGAAGCTACTGGTTTGAGTTTATAAGAAGAACCCAGAGATGGTTATTTTATGTTCCCTATAAGAATCAATGATAGTCAAGTGGGGATTCTATGAACTACAATTGATGATTTGGATGATCCATATTCAATTCGAAATACAGAAGAAAGTAGAATGTGTTATGAGAAACTTATAAATTTATAACATTGGTGGTAGATAATCTATTGAGAAGAATATTGGATGTTCAAGTATGTTAATAAAGATAATTTCAAAGGAATATAGATACATTGGTAGAATAATATTGAGTTTAAATATATGATGATTCTCTTGGGATCATTCATGTAGATGTCTAGAATACTTGAATTGATGTTCATATGAATGAATCTCTCTATTAACCGAATGTTTTGAATCATATTATAAGACAATAAAGATGATCTTAATGTAATAATAGTTAAATCACATAATAAAATTCATAAATAGAGATTTATAACATTGTAATATTGCATACAAATGAGTGTACAATATATGAGTAACTAATGTATAAGTGAACCACGTATGAGTGATTCATATACAATTGATTCAATTATAAGTTGATAAAGTTCATTCTATTCAATTTATGTAAATATTTTAGTTCAATGATCATGATTTTATCTTTCATGATTATTGTAGAAACTATGCAAGATAAGCTCCCATGAATGATTTTATGTTTCAAAAAATGGGGACTCATGTTAGTTACTATATGTTTACAAGTGGTTTCAAGAAAATTGAAGAGATATGTTTTTTACGGGTGTTTTAAATATTTTAAATTGAAATATTAATACATAATTTTAATTAATGTTGATTGGAAAATAATTATGTGAATGTAATAAATGATGAAAAATTTTATTATATATTTTTATATAACATGTCAATGATTTTCAGTTCTCATCATTTCTATTCATTGAAATAAAATTAGTGTCTTAATTTTGATGAACAAATACTATAGAGATAAAGGCGATGATTTGAGTGTTTAATAATTAACGGACCATTTATAAAATTGTATATTAATTAGAAATAAAGAGGGAGGGACTCTATGCTGTGAAATATTTTGTTATCTCATGTACTCTAAACATTTAAGAAGAAGAGATTTTTTTTTCTACTATAATTATGAAGAATACTATTCTCAAAGAGCAATAATGCATATAAAATGTTATATTCATAAATTTTCATATAATTACTAGAATAATTACTAATTCTAATAAATAAGAAAATAAATAAGGTTATATTTTTTTACGAGGAAGGAAATATGTGTGATATTAAATGTAGAAGATAAGAAATAGGTAGTTGCATTCTATTGTATCAGTAAGTAAATAAGTATAATAATAAAGAGGACAACATCAAATTATTTCAAGAGTTCTCAATAAGTGGTTGAATATTTTGTTTTTAATATATTATATTCTAAACTAGAAGCATGGATATAAAATAAACCATAAGGATTCTATTAGAGTATAGGATTTACTATGCACTATTTGAGGCATGAAATATGAGTTTGAGGATAAACTGTGATTTCATATATATAATAGTGAATTCATGGGGGTTTGTGATATTGGTTAAATCTAAATCACACAAATTATTATCCATTTGTTTTGAATTATGAACATTATATATATATTCTACCTATTATTTGTGTGGTTTATCATAAATGATTTATTGTAAAATTTAGTTAAGGAGGGACAACTAGAGATTCATCCAACTTAATATGTGTAACACAGCAACCCGAAAATATGAATATTGGTGTACCAACCATGACCCTAGTATCCTAGATTTAATGGTCTCTTAATTACAACAGAATAAATACAATATATGGCATCACCAATGATAAGTCATTTTAGTAGTATTAGATAAATAGATAAAAAATTCTACTAATACATTAGAAATTATACAAAGTACTTAAATTAAAATAAAATACTTCTTGTGACTTATTCAATGATTTAATCTTCACATATTTGGGATAGAAAAAATAGAAAAGGGTGAGCTGAAACACTCAATAAGGGATATATGATAAAATAATAACTAAAGTAAAGTCAATAAGGAATATAAATTATAGAAAGGTATATAATCTGATGAACACATTGCATCAATAAAATCATATTGAAAATACATCTATAGAATTTATATAGTTAAAATAACAATGAATGTAATATCTAAATACAAATTGAAGTGTATTATTTTTTATTAGAAGTCATGTATCTAGAAAATGAACCATTATTACATCAAGATGGTTTAATTTTGTTTGTTAAACCCCATATAATTATTCATGGAAACAAACACGAATGGTTTATCGGAAACTATTTTATCTCATGAGACATGTCGATGCATTGAGGAGATATAAAATCAGGTCCCATTAATTACTATAATTCCAAATAATTATAAATAGATATAATTATTTCATGAATAATATAACTTATCATAAAATATGTATTGAGTAGGAAATAAAAATTTATCAATATTTCAAAAATCAATGTAAACTCCTAAGTAAAAATTACATAAGGATTAGAAAACAATCATATCCATGATATAAGAAAATATAGATATTTACGATGAAAATAATTAGAGATGATTTTTTTTCACAAAGTGATAATAGATAAACCACATAAAATATATTTTTTGTACAATACAATGTAAGTCTCAATGAAATTTAAGTTGATAAAAAAGCACATTACCTTATATTTGAATGTGTTCTGCACTTCATCATAACATCCAAGATAATCTAATTAAATAAATTAATTAATCAAATTATAACCTTTAATACATTAATTTTATTTAATATAATTTCATTATATTCATTAATGGATTTTTCTATTACTTATAAGATACAATTTTATCATTCATGGTCAATTTATTTCCTTAGTTTTCATTATCGGTTTATTTGTCTACATGTATGAAAAATTATTTAATGATAGAATAGTTGTCTAGAATTTAAATTATATGTTATTAGAGAACATAAATAATATTAAATGTTCATATATATAAATTTTTTATATGGTATAAGGATGAATCATAAGATAAAACATTAGTGACAATCGTTTACACTATTTTTGGAATTTTTCGATCAATACAAATATGTTTTGTTTTATTAATTATTTTGTAAAAATATAATACTTATAGAAAATTTAATAAGATATAATAAATATATTATAATGTGGTTTTAACAAAAACAAGGTTTTATGACCATACATGAATGAGGAATTGAAAAAATATATCAGATCATCCAAAAAGGTGGTAAATCGGAACCTTATATGTGTTTCGTCATTTTTCAAATTAAATAAAGACAATGAGATGTGTGATGGATGATCTTTCATTTTCATAATTAAATTCTAGTATAAGTAATAATCTATATTTACTATTCATGTTTGGATAGAAGAGGTTATGTTGGGAAAAAATCCCTCAAGGTATCATTGAAGCATTTTTTAGGTGATTGTGTTTGTTGACAAAGTGGACATATGTGTTGTGATTGTTGAAAAAGAAAACCATGACATACATATTTGTTGAAAAAGAGGATTTCATGGTGTCCTGTCGAGTTCAATGGCTATGGTTAACAACACATGTTTTATTCAAGAACGTCGACAAAGGAATGGAATATCTGGAGGCGGTACCAAAAGAGCAGATAAAAGGTGGTGCCGTTTTCTAGTGTTTGGAAAATTTTTGGGCCTAAAAATCGACAAATGGAGAAAAGTGTTTTTGGAAAAGGGACTTGTGCACCGAGGTCTTGGAGGATTGGAAACTTGTGCGCCATATGTTTTTCAAGATCAGAACTTCAAAATATAGAAAAAGGATAAGGGTCGCGCAAGTTTTGGGTTTGGTTGGGCGAGTGGTTTGCGAGGCAGAGACTTGGGCGCCGAGACTTGCGTACCGAGAGGAGACTTGCGCGCCATCGTGCAGGGTGTCCTAATTCCTATAAATAGAGGACCACCCCTCCTCATTTTCAACAGAGTTCAAGAATTAGAGAAAATCATAGATCCTATCACGCATGTGTGGTGGTCGCACAAGTGGTGTGTGGTCGCGCAAGTAGAGGTTGCATGCTAGGTGATAGTTGCGTGCTTGAGGTGTTTTGGGTGAGGAAGGAAGTGAGTCGCGCAAGTATGGAGTAGCAGAAGCTTGTGTGGCGCAAGTGGTTGAGGTGGACGTGCGCGCCAGTTTTGAATTGTGCACCAATAGTTGTGCACCGCCTTAGAGAAGGGTGCCAAGTAAGGTTGATTCACGACAGAGATTCCGGGATGCGTGAAAGCTGGAAGATTGACCGATACCTTCGGTGAAAAGTGAGATTCATCTATAGGTGAAAGTTGGACTTCAACAAATAATCTACATACAAGAGAGGATGTATTCATTAGAGAAAATTAGAAGAACTACCGGTCTATAAACTGTGAGTGGAACCTTTCAAGAGCAGTGAGAAAAGGAAGTGAAAGAAGGTGATCCTCTCCACCGACAGTGAGACAGAGAGAGAGAAACATGGAGTGACTCTTGGGAAAGCACTGAGCTGACTCTAAACATTTTAAAGGCAGTGAGCCTGGAAATAGAAGTTATCTATCCCAAAACATGTAAAAAGCTGTGTGCTTATAGTGGATTTGGTACATCGACACATTGTCAGTGTATGCTCCTTGGACGTATCCCAGTGAGGGTGATCCAAGTTAAAAATTTTGTGTCATGTGCATATCTTCAATTTCTATTTATATTGTGCAATGGGAAAGAGAGAGAAGAGTGTTTTTCTTAACAGCGAAACAAGATCCGAATGGGCTTTAATTTTAAATTTGTCATACCATGATTCACCCCCCCCTCTTAGGATATTCAGCCTTGTGGACCTAACAATTGGTATAAGAGGGAAAGGTTGATATTAGATCTTCTCTTAATGGTGGCCACTAATCATAAAGGGATTCCGATCATTGACGAGAAAAATTTCCTACTATGGAAGAATTGAATGCAACACTACTTCTGATCATTAGGAATGGATGTGTTCATAGCAACAATGCATGGAATTATAGCTGATATTAATAGTTGTGCATTATTAGAAGCTGATCATAGAGAGTTGGATGCTGATGCCAAAGAAATCAATGCCTTAGGTGGATCCATATCCAATCCTATATATACAAAGGTGATGTATTGAAAAACGTATCATGCCATGTTGGAAAAGTTATTGAATATATATGAAGGGGATATAAAGGTCAGAGAGGAAAAGTTGCAAGTGTTGTGGAACAAGTATGAAGATCTGAGAATGAACCCGAATGAGTCTGTTGATGCATTCTTTGAAAGGGTAAATGTATTAGTAGAAGACATGCGAGGTCCTAGATAATTTACTAAAGACATAAAGATTTTGAAGCACATCTTGAGGAAACTTCTACCTCAGTTCAATCAGAATGATTCAGTTTTGGAAGATAATGACCCAAAAGTGATGACGTTGGATAACCTGCACATCACCCTTGTTTCATATGAAATGAGAATTGATGATAGACATGTTGTTGAAAATGGAAAATCCAAATAGGTGGAATTCAAGGCCATGAAGAAGCTTATCATTGAAGATTCTAAAGAAGAAGAAGAGACAGATGAGGTGCTTTCATTCCTCTCCTCAAACATTCAATGAGGAAAAGAAAAGGTTTAAGGGAAACATCCACTAGAATGTTTTCAATGGGGAAAGGTTGGACATCTTGCATCATGGTGCCCCAAGAAGATTCAAGACAATGATAATGACGATGACGAAGTCAAAATTCCCAGGAAGAAGTCTTCAGCCTTTATGAAAGGGAAGAAACAATTCAAGAGAAATTTCTTCAAGAAGAAGAATCTTCTTTCATAAGAATTTGAAAGTTCAGATGCGTTTGAGTATGAAGAGGATGAGGAGATAGAAAACTGCAATGATTGTGGGGTAAATGCCATGGTGGAAATCGTTTATAGTTCTCAAAAAAAGGAAGAAACTGACATCGAAGAAGAAGAAGAAATTAAAGGGAGAGTTGACATGGAAGCTGAATTAGAAGCAGCTCTTGAAGAGATGGAAATTTGGAGAGAAAAAACAAATAATCCCAACAAGGTGGTACATGATTTCAAACTCTAAATGCAATAGCAAGAAGAAGATAAGTCTGAGCTAGTGAAATAAATCGAAATCCTTAAGTCTTCCAGGACCGAGAGCACAGAAAAGGTTGATGAGCATAAGGTCAAGATTGAAGATTATAAAAGGGAGATCTATGTCTTTAATAGAGAAGTGAAAGATAATGTCAAGAGTATCGAAGAGCTTTAAGAGGAAGTTATCAGTCTGTTGAGAAAAATTAAAGACCAGGAAAAAACCATGATTCCCAACACATTCTTGGGAAAGAAGGTCATTACGAAGAATGAAAAGATGAAAGAGGAGCCTAGTAGTTCAGAAAGAAAGAAGCATCAATTGAGCTCAGACGTTAAGACTGATTCAGGGCTTAATCAGAAACAAAAATATGAGACAATTGAAGTCAGACCACAAGCACCAGTCACAAGATTGAAGGTTGATTTGGGAATAAAGCAGAATCAGAATATTTAGAGACACCAAGGGGAAAATAGTAGTTCTGAAGTACCATGAAGGAATACACCCTATATCAGGTGATATTTTTGTGGAAAATAGAACATTCACATTATGTGTCTTCCTTAGCCAAGATATATCAAAGGGAACAAGAACAAAGGTGGAATTCAAATAGAGAATAGTTCTCCAGAACATATTTTGAAGGACACTACTTTTGGTGCGGAGGATTTGGGCACATGGACAGGTTCTACACTTCAACCATACAGAGGAAAGTTCCAAAGAAAAATCAAAATGTTCACAAGCAGCAGATCAATAAAACAACATGTGAGTTAAAAGTGAAAAATAGATTTGTAGAGTTACAAGATGAAGGTGTTCCATCACACTCTAAGGAATATCAAGTTCACCAAACCACACCGAGTGTGAAGTCGGAGACATGGATCAAAAAGAAAAATGATGAGAAGGCATTAGTTGCGGAAATTTCCCTTAAATCATCAGATCGTTCAGGAGTATGGATCCTTGACAGTGGTTGCACATCCCATCTTACATGGATCAAGGATCTCATTAGAGGTGTAAAATATGACAAAGAAGAAGTTTTCATGTTTGGGAACGATGAAGGGCTGATGATTTTTGGTTCTGGAAAGGCTAAATTTTGGGGAAAATAGTTGAGACATGCTGATGTCTTGGTAGTAGAGGGTCTTAGTCATAACATGCTCGGTTTTAGTCAACATTGTGACTCTGGGAACTCTATCATATTTACTAAGAAGCTGTGTGTTGTGAAAAGAAAAGAAGGAGTAGTTGTTCTATAGAGAAAAATGACAAAGGGACATCTTTATCTAGTAAGTGGGGAAGAAGATATGTGCCATTTATCCTGAGAGTAAGAAAACCAGCTGCGGCATAAGCGACTTGGTCATCTATGCCAACCATCCATGGAAGATCTTGTAAAGTGTGATACTGCTAGAGACCTTCCCAAACTATCACGTGATCACACTCATACTTGCGATTCTTGACAACAAGGGAATATCATCAGAATGACATATAGGCTAAAGGAACAAAAATCAACCACAGTGCTTTAATTGGTATATGTTGATGTATGTGGGCCTATCTCACCGTGAGCTATAAATGGGAAAAGGTAAAATGTCCTTTTCATTGATGATTATTGAATAATGGCCTATGTATTCATCATTACCCATAAGACAGAGGTGTTCAGTTGCATAAAGCAGTATAAGAGGGAATCTGAAAGGATGCTTGGGCAGAAAATTCTGATGTTTCGTACTAATAATGGTACAGAATTCACAAATAGTCAAGTTGAAGACTATCTTGATAAACACGAGATATGTCATCATGTTTCATTAGTGAGAACTCCCTAATGGAATTGAGTGGTTGAAATGAGAAATCAGATCATCAACAACATGACCAGAACGCTTCTTTTTGGAAAGGACCTACCAGAGAAAGTTTGGAAGGAAGCAGTTTTGACATCAATCTATATTTCAAACAGGTATCTGTTGTGTCCGAAGGATGGGAAGACTCTGTATGAAATGTGGTACAGAAAGATTCCAATGTTGAAATACTTTCGAATCTTTGGGAGTATTTTTTTCATTCTCAACAAATAAAAACACTGTAAGTTTGAGTCACAAGGAATGAATGGATATTCCTTGGATACTCAGGGAAAAGAAAACCATATAAATGCTTCAAAAAAATGCTAGGAAAAATTGTTGAGAGCAATGATGTCACTATAGTTAAAAATGAACAGAATAATCAATGAACCAGTGACCAGTTTCTGGATGAGAGTGATAAGGAGGTAAGCAACACATGTGGAGTATAAGTGGTAGTGGCTGACTGAGAAGAAGAAACTGATGAGGATCAAGAGGAAACAAAATCTGAATCTATTAAGAAGCCAAAGAGTCGAGATGAAATTAATAAGAAAAAATATCATTGGTGATCATACAACTCCAGTTCAGACTTGAAGAATGAAATCCTTATAGCAAAAATCGTTTTTATCTCAGGTGGAGCCGAAATGTTTTTCTGATGCAGCTAAAGATGAGTATTGGGTTCGGGCTATGAATGAAGAGCTTGGTTAGATTGAGAAGAACCATACGTGGGAGATTGTTTCGAGGCCAGCAGATAAGAATGTCATCGGGACTAAATGGGTCTATCACAACAACATGAATGAAGATGAAATATCGATTCGAAAAAATCACGACTGGTGTGCAAAGGATACTCCCAAATCAAGGGTATTGATGTAGATGAGATATTTGCACTAGTTTCAAGGCTAGAGAAAATCAGATTATTCTTAGCCATAGTAGTGCTGAGAAAGTTAAAAGTGTTCCAGATGGGCGTAAAAACTGCATTTCTAAATGGGGTTCTAGAAGAATAGGTGTACATTGAGCAGCCAGTTGGTTTTCTCATTCATGAAGATGAGAATTGAGTTTTTCGGCTGAAGAAAGCTCAATATGGGTTGAAACAAGAACCAAGATCATGGTACTCAAGGCTGGATCCGTTTTTGAAGAAACTTGGATTCCGGCATGAGGGAATTGATTATAATCTCTATTTCAGAAACGATAGTAATCAAAGGATGATGGTGTTGGTTTATGTTGATGACATAATTTTTGGCAGATCAGATGAAGCTTAGTTCAAACAGTTTTCTTAATTCATGAAAAGTGAGTTTAAAATGTCAATGATTGGTGAGCTGAAAATTTTCCTTGGTTTACAAGTGACACAAGGAAGCAATGGAACTTTCATTTCTCAATACAAATATGCCAAGGAGGTTCTGAGGAGGTTTGGAATGGAGAATTCTAAATAAATAAAGACTTTGGTCGCTACCCGGATGAAACTATCCAGAGATGAGGATGGAAAGGCAGTTAATATCACTGAATATAGCCAGATTATCGGTAGTCTACTATACCTAACAGCAACAAGACCTGATATTGTTTTCGCCACATGCCAAGATACGAGATATTAGAGTAATCCCAAAGAAAGCCACATGATTTTAGTAAAAATAATACTTCGGTATATCAAAGGAACAATGTACTTCGTCTTAACATATAATGACAAATCTCAGACAGAGTTATTGGGATATACTAATGCCGATTGGGCCGGCGCAACGGATGACAGGAAATCAACATTTGGAGGTGTACTCTATCTTGGTGGACTATGTATTACTTGGTTAAGAAAAAAGCAGGATTGAATTTCATTAAGAACCACAGAAGCTGAGTATATTGCGGCCACTCAAGCTTGCACATAGTTGTTGTGGATGAAGCAGTAACATGAAGATATGGGAGTTGAAGTGAAGTCTCCAATCAAAATCCAGTGTGATAACTCAAGTCCTATCAATCTTAGAAAAAATCTGGTTTATAACTCAAGGACAAATCACATTGAGATCAAATATCATTTCAATAAGGAGAAGGTGGAGTAAGGTCTTGTGAAGTTAGAGTTTGTTCCTATAGAGGTACAAGTTGCAGATATTCTCATGAAGGCTTTACCCAAGGAAGCATTTGAAAGGAATCGACTGGATCTGGGAGTTCATTCGACTCCCCACACATTAAAGAGTGTGGATGTGGAATCCCCCCTCTCCCTGAGGTATGGTGTGTGTTTTTTCCTAATATGTTGATATGTGTTCTCTACTCTGTTACATACTACAAAGGATTCACCATTGGATTCATTGACAAAGGGTGAGAAAATAGTGTGTTTCAGGGGGAGACCGTGTGGCTATTTGAGAAATCATGAAAAATAGGGGGAGAAGCTTACAGATGGAGCATCCAGATAAGGGGAGTTGAATCTGTGAGCAGATATGGGGAGAGTATTAAATCTGACGATGCTAGAAGTGATCGATCAAATAATAGATATCACGACAGCTGAGGATCGTGATAAAAGCAGAATAGTGGTGTTGGAATGTGGTAATAATATTTCCAACAATAATTTCCAAAAATTGGTATCAGTTTCGTATCAATAGTGGGTGTCAGAGTTGAAGTGATTCATTTATGAACTTTTCATTTACTCTTGTTTTTCATGTCGAGCATTGCTCATGTGGGCATAGTGTATGTGTTGAGTAAATCCTTGATTGCTATCGGAATCACAATAGCTGAATGGTGGCTTAAGGATTAATGATGTATCTATTTATGGAAGAGTTTTCAACAAACCCAAATGGGGAGATTGTTGGAAAAAATCCCTCAAGGTATCATTGAAGCATTTTTTAAGTGATTCTATTTTTTAACAAAGTGGACATATGTGGTGTGATTGTTGACAATGAAAACCATGACATACAAATTTGTCGACAAAGTGGATTTCATGGTGGCCTGTCGAATGCAAGGGCTGTGGTTTACAATACATTTTTGATTCAAGAATGTTGACAAAGGAATGGATGATCTGGAGGTAGTACAAAAAGAGTAGATACAAGTTGGCACCGTTTTCAAGTGTTTTCCAAATTTTTGGGCCTGAAAGTCGACAAATGGAGAAAACTGTTTTTGGGAAAGGGACTTATGCACCGAGGTCTTGGAGGCTTGGAAGCATGTGCGCCATATGGTTTTCAAGATCATAACATCAAAATATGGGAAAAGGATAAGGGTCGCACATGTTTTGGGTTATGTCGCGCAAGTGGTTTGCGCGGAAGAGACTTGGGCGTCGAGACTTGCGCGCCGAGAGGAGACTTGTGCGCCATCGCACAGGGTGTCCAAATGCCTATAAATAGAGGACCACCCCTCCTCATTTTCAATGGAGTTCAAGACATAGAGAAAATAAGTGCTCCCATCAAACAGGTGTGGTGGTCACGCAAGTGGTGTGTGGTCGCGCAAGTTGAGGATGCGGTCCAGGTGATATTTGCATGCCTGAGGTGTTTTGGGTGAGGAAGGAAGTAAGTCGCGCAAGTTTGGTGTAGCAAAATACTGTGTTGCGCAAGTTGTTGAGGTGGAATTTCATGCCAGTTTTGACTTCCACGATGATACTTGCGCGTCAGCTTAGAGAAGTGTGCCAAATAAGGTTGATTCACGACAGAGATTCAGGGTTGCATGAAAGCTAGAAGATTTCCCGATACCTTCGGTGCAATGTGAGATTCATCTACGGGTGAAAGTTGGACTTCAACAGAGAATCTATATACAAGAGAGGATGTATTCATTAGAGATAATTAAGAGACCTATCAGTCTATAAAATGTGAGTGGAAACTTTCTAGAGAAGTGAGCAAAGGAAGAGGAAGAAAGTGATCCTCTCCACCGATAGTGAACCAGAGAGAGAGAAACAAGGAGTGACCCATGGGAAAGAAGTGAGCTGAACCTAAACATTGTAAAGGCACCGAGCCTGGGAATAGAAGTGATCTATCCCAAACCTTGTAAAAAGCATTGTTCTTATAGTGTATTTGGTACATCGACACATTTCCGGTGTATGCTCTTTGGATATAGCCCAATGAGGGTGAACCAAGTAAAAATTGTTGCACCTGCGCATGCTTTACTTTATGTTTATATTTTGCAACGGGAAACAAAGAGAAGAGTGTTTTTCTTAACAGCGAAACAAGATCAGAACAGGCTTTAATTTTAAATTAGTCATACCCTGATTCACCTCCCCTCTCAGGGTATTCATCCTTGGGGACCTAACAGGTTAGGTATGAACGATAAAGGATTAGAAGATAAATGAAAATGGATGGGAAGACGTAATGGTTCTACCTATTGAATTCGTATCCTTGAGAACTTCCATAATAGACTTGGGTTTGGACATTTATTCAGTCCAAAGGATCTTTCACATTTGGTGGAGACTTGGGAGGATGATTTGGTAGAAATTGGTCAAGCATCAAGGCCTTAGTCGAGTGAGTATAAGAGGTGGTGAAGGTTGTATTTATAGTAGAGGAGATCCGTGTTTTTTGATTATTATATTCATTATATTATTATTTTTTTGGTTAAGATAAGAAATAATGATTATTATTTGGACTAAATAA
Organism: Viscum album; assembly: GCA_963277665.1. Lineage (NCBI taxonomy): Eukaryota > Viridiplantae > Streptophyta > Magnoliopsida > Santalales > Viscaceae > Viscum > Viscum album. Next base: position 484,221,968 of record OY728131.1, on the reverse strand, counting down.
AGTAAATTGGGATCTTGTATTATAACCAATGGTCTTTACACCATCCATAGATCAAATATGAATCAATAATCTACTATTTATCATATACCATGAATTACCGTATTTGACTATTCACGAAACAATAAACTACTTTAGAAAAATAACAAAAATTCACCCTAACCAATTTATTATTTTTAAAATTCTAAAATATTCGCAAATTTGTGAAAAAATCTAAATATGTGAAATTTTATTTTTAATTGAAATCACCATTTACTCAAAAAATACCAATTTTAAAATTTTATCTGATTTTATAACACTTTGAAAAATTAACTAAACTCTTGTAAAATTATCATATGATTACTTGAAAAAATATATTAATTTATGATTCTATTTTACGAAAAACATTATTTAAAATTGTTATATTAATTCTAAAATTCCAAATAAACATATTTTTTAAAAAATACCAACACTTAATTTATCACGTTAAAAATATTTATATACTTATACAATGATATAATTATATCTTATTTTCACTTATAAAACGAATAAAGTTTATTTATAAATTCATATTTTAGGTTACTATCTATTCACAAAATTACCATTCTTAATTGGCACATTAGAATTCCAAAGGTAAATTTATTATTTCATTGGTATAAGTTCCGTTATTTCTACAAAAAAATACTTTTATTTGATTAATTATTCATTTATAGAGAATTATTTTTGTTATTTATATGATTTTATATTATTTATAGTATATAGAATAATTTTTGTGTATTATGTAAGCTATATAATGAATTTAATTTATTTAAGAGGACACGTATCATAAATACTTATGGTCTTATATTCTTCCATCATTCAAAAATTTAATCCTTCAAATTTATTATGAATATTTCCCTCCAAAAAGATATGGGTGGTTATTCATAATAACATACTCTTGTTCCTAGCATTCATATTCCATTTTATTTTTTCTCTAAATAAATGTTACCTATCGAGTAATAACATTTCTCTGTACTTACTCTCTTATGATAAGAATTTCTATAAACCCATAATAGTAAGACAAATCATGTAACAGTTATATTTCTTCATAGTTGAGTAAAATTTTTGGGTCTAGAATGTACTAAATTGACAATGATATGATGAGCACATCATGAGCCTTATAGAAGAATTATTTAATTATTAATCTGTATGCTAAAACCCTAATTAACTCATGATTTTCAAATTGTCCAATGTATCGGGCGCTCAATTTCCCTTTCTCACAAAACCGAACAACAACCTTCTATAATGATAATTTTAGAAAGAAATGAATTTATGGTTTCCCATAAGAACCATTACCATTCTATCCATCCTATTTCTCAATACATAATCTCTTGTGTCAAGAATTTCAATAGACTCTTCACAGTAAGAAAAATCAGGTTCTGTTTATATTTCATCATAGGTAAGTACATTTATTGGGGTTTTCATGTAATTATTTAACAATGATATGTGTAACACATCATTAAACATAGAGAGAATTTCTATAACTACTAATTGGTAATCTAAATCTATGATTATTTCAAGAAGTTAAAATTGCCGAATGTATCTAGATCTTAGTTTACCTTTCCCATAAAACCTAAATACATCTTTCCATAGATATACTTTCATAAATAAATGATATCCCACTTTAAATTCCAACTCCTTTCACTAGTTTTTAGCATAATCCTTTTTTCCTACTTTGAATCACTTTTATGTGATCCTGAATAGTCTTGACCTTTTCATTTATTTCATTAAAATGTTATGGGCCTATAAGTTTCTTCTCATTAATTGGTGGAGTATGGAAAATATTACTGTATAATTTTCAATATGAAGCTATTTTAATTCCTTAATAAAAACTATTATTGTAGGAAAATTCCAGAAAAGGTAAATACTAATCCCATAAACCCTGAAAGTAATGTGAGGATGATCTCAAATTGTCTTCTAATGTTGGAATAGTCCATTCAAATTTTTTATTGGTTTGAGGATAATAAGAAGTATTAAAATGAATCTCAGATGCCAAATACCTCCAAATATTATTCCATAATTTCAATGTAAATAGAAATCTTGATTAGAAACAATTGAGAGAGTTTCACCATGATATCTTCCAACATCATTAATATTGAGTTCCATTGAGGTGTTCAAGAGGTAGATATTCTTTCATAACAAGGAAATGTGCAGATTTCATTAGTTGATAAAAAATTACCCATATTGCATCATTATTTCTTGGATTATATAATAATATAGGAATGAATTCCATTGAAATATAATCCCAAATCCATATAGGAATATCTAGAGGTTTTATTTCTCTTCTAGGATATTTTCTCTCAGCCTTCACATACTCAAAAACTAGGAATCATGAAAAATATTCAGAAATTTCTTTCTTCGAATTATCTAACCAAAAGTCTTCCTTTATATTTATATACATTTTGGTACTACTAGGTTTTATAGATTGATTTTAGGTATGATAATCATAAAATATTTCCCTTTTTAGCTGAGGAATTTATATAATTCATAACTTCTTCCCAAAATTCAGAATTCCATCCTCATAGATGAATTCTACCAATCTTCCACCATTAACAGAGTTAATTTTAATTTCAATATTGTCATCACCATATTGAGAACATTTTATCATCTATGGTAATGATGGTTTAGAAATCATTTAAAAACTGAGTGATGTTCACCAATACTTAATAATCCTCATATCCATATTTACTAAATCCATGAATATTAGATATTTTACAATCCTTATTTGGTCAATATTTACATTATCATTCATACTTAATGAATCTTCCACCATAATTCCTTTTCCTATATAGTATTGTATTTGGATATCATTATCATTGAGTAACTCATGTCATTTCCTTTTCCTCATCTTGAGTTCTGTCTATGTAATGATATATTTCAAACTCTTGATTTTCTTATATATCTCAAAACAATCACCATATTTCAAGGGTATCTATATATTTAGATACATTTATAAAAATTATAACTAAATACCATGAGTCGGATTATTGTTTTCATGATTCTTCAACTTTCTTGATGCATAAGAAATATATTTATCATTTCGCATAAGGAATCAACCTCGTACATTCTTCGATGTGTCACACTATATCCCAAACCCATAATTTCTTGATGGAAGAGTGAAAGTATGAGTATTGAAAAATCTTCTCTTCAATTATTCAAAAAATATTTTATAATATTTTTTCTATATGATCATAACCCTTTTAAATGGGATCTAGGTTGACGGGTTTTCCAAATGGAGAGAATTATGAATGAAATGTCAATAGTAACCTAAAAAACAAATATTAGAATGTACCAAGATTTTTTTCATTTGAATTTTCTATTCATAGATTTACTGTCTTCTTTGAAGTATCAAATGATGTAGAGACAATATCTCAATGAAAAGAAAATATTTGAAGCCATATTTTGCACTTTCTAAACTTAATGTATAACTACAATCATGTAAGTGTAATTAGAACAATGCAGAATTGGTTCTCTTATCCCTCATAGATTTTGGAGTACAATAATATATGATCAATAAATACCACAAACAAATATTATCAAGATATTCCGTGAATACTATATTCATTAGGTCTATGAAAAAATAGGGTGCATCTATCAGTCCAAATGTCATTACTGAATTCATGAAATGTCCATACCTAGTTCAGAATGTTTTCTTCGAAATATAACTGTTCCTCACACACAATTATTGATATCCATAATATATTTCAATCTTTGTAAAATATTTATCTCATTGGATTTGATAAAATAAATAATAAATTCAAGGAATATGATACTTTTTCATTTTTATAATAGCATTGATTTCTGTATAGTCAATGAACATCCTCAAGGAAGAATTTTATTTTTTAGAAATAGAATAAGGGATCCCCATGGAGAAATACTACTATGAATAAATCCATTATTACCTAAATCCTCTAGTTGCTTATTTGTCACTACTAATTCCATAGTTTAGATTCTATAAGGATACCTTTATATTTGTCTTACATCAAGGATTGGCTCAATGGTAAATTCAGCTTCATGCTCTGGGGGTATCCAGAAAATTCAACAGGAAATACATCAATGTATTCCTTTATAATTTGTAAATTCCCAATTTTAAGATGGAATTAATCATCCTTAAATATTTTTAATCTTCCTCCCCATGAATTTAATTCAATGGATCTACTGGGGTTGGATCTAGATAAAAATCAAATGATCATGTTTCTAATCTAAAGGTAAGAGATTCTCTATCATCCTCACAAATCATAATTTCCTTCTATTTATAATAAATTCTTGTTTAATTTTTAGAATGATAGTCCATAAAAAGGATTATATCACTTTCAACTATAGGTATGATGATAAGGTCAGCACCTAATGAGAATTTATGTGTTATAAAGGATACCTACGACAACATTTTTGTTGGAATGAGACTTCCTTTTGGATTTTCAAATGAACATCTACCTGTTAAATCAAAAGGGAGATGTAATATTTTATTGGAAAATTTTATGGACATAAAAGAGGTAGATGATGCATAATAAATTATAACATTTCATACATATGTATATAGGATTATTGTCTCTTCCACCACATCATTAAGTACTTATACTTCATCTATGTTGATCGTATAATCATCGAAATCTCCCATTAACATATTTAGTGGTATATTACCTGATTATTGGGAAATTGATTTGAATAATTCCCCATTTCATTATAGTTTAATCACTAAAATGCTTGATTTTTTTCTTCCCCTTGAAATAAATAGCTCTATGACCCTTTTCCCCACACTTTTAAAAAACACCCATGCATTTTAATAATTTTGCAGGATGATTATTTCCACAATTTTATCATAATGCAATTTGATTAATTCCCTTCTTCATCTTCGATGATTAATCATTTCCATTGTTATTAGAATTCATATTCTTCTCTTTATTTTCCTTGAACATATAAGATCATGAATGGAACTTAATAATATTTAACCATATGATGAAAATGTTTGAGATGATAGTTCCCTTTGATGACCTCGTTTAAGACAATTAAATAAATAAACAATCATGTCCTTTGAATCACGTAGGTAATCTATATCAAACCTGGATAATCTAATAAAGGTATCCTTATACTATTTAATACTATATTCTTCACTTTTCATCATTCTAATGAAATTATTATTCATTTCAGTTTGTTGCTCATGAGGGAAGTATTTATTGATGGAAATTTCATTGAATGTTCTCTATTTAATGTCTTCTATTTAATCTTCCTCATTAATATTTTGTATCAAAGGCTACTATTGACCAACTTATCTATTTAGGAAATATACAAAGAGTACTATGTTTTCATTTTCATTTCATCCCAATGCTATAAATATCATATTAAGGGACTTGATCCACTGATCATATACCACTGGGTTAGTGGTCTTAATAAAATATGGGGACCTCTACCACATTAAATGATAAAACGTAGGTGTAATATGGTTATTCATTATAAACTATGTGAGATTTATTCATATAGACATGATCTTTTAATCTCAAACACTAACTATGTTGACATTCTTAGTGTGGAAATACCTACATTATCTGCGGGTATGGATTCAATTCCTTCCACCAGGGGGAATTTCAAAAAAATGGCCTATAATATTCTACGTTATTCATAATTTCATAGTTTAAAAACAGTTCTCATAACTACAAAATTTATGTATATTTAATCTCATAATTATAAACATTGTTTATTTAAGGATGTATTTACTTTTAAATCTATCATAATGTTTTGTAAAGAGAGTTTGAATTATCCTATGAATATCCCATTGGATTGTTAAACCTAGTACACATTAAGGCTTGTGTCCAGGTATCAGGTTATGTCGAGTAAACCAAGATTAACCTTGTAAAAATTGTTTCCCTAGGTACATTATTGTTAGAACCACATCAACTTATAATATCTAGAAATAGATGTATTACTGGGATGAGCCACAAAATATCAATCTTACTAAAATTCTATAATGTTATTATATTCTTATCGTAAAATTATATCTTAGGGTTATGTTACATAAAATGTTCATTTTAAATTTATTTCCCATGTTGTCTATTAAAATTTATTAGATTCTAAATTTGTAATCCCCGACCCTAGTGTTCCAAGGTTGTTTGTAATTTTATTATAATAGAATATATTCACAATATCAAATCACCTTGGATTGATCAATTTAGTATTGTTGAATAACATTATAAAATAATTTTTCCATTATGTCATCGAAAATTGAACATAGTGGGTAAAGTAAAATAAAAGGATTCTTGTAACTTATTCAAATATTTCATCTTCACAATCTGGGGAATGATAACAAATAAAAGGGTGATCTCAATTGTTCAATAATAGTTTTATGAAACAATAATAATTGAAGTAAATTCAATAAGGAATATACATTATGGAAATTTAATTAATATTAAAAACATTCTCTATCAATAAACTAATAACGAAAATCCATCCATATATTTTATCATAGTAAAAATATCATGGAAAGTAATAACTGAATATAGAATGAAAAATATGAAAATTTATTAGATGTCACGTATCTTGGAAGTTAACAAATATACTATCAAGATGATTTATGTCTATGGGAAAAGCATTCTAATTTTTCATAGAAACAAACAAAAAGGATTTGTCATAAACTATTTGGTATCATGAGACCCGTCAATGGAGTGAGTGGATATAAAGCTAGTATACACGTGTCACTAAATGTTAAAATCATTATATATATATATATATTTAGTTCAAGAACAATATTCCTTAACATAATATCTATATTGATTTGTAAATACTTATTTTTCAATATTTCGACACTCAAAGTATAGATCCTATATAAACATAGTATATTGATTATACAATAATCATATCTAAGATATAGAAAATATAGATATTTGAGATGTATATAATTTAAAATGAAAAATTATATCAATAGGGTATTAGATAAATGACATAATAATTATTAGTTGAAAATACCCTTTATGCCTCCAGAAAATTGAAATTCAGATGATGTCTATTACCATATGTCTGAACATACTCTGCACTTTATCATATTATCCAAAATAATCATATTATATATATCCATTAATTGATTCATAACATTTTATATATGAATTTTATTTATTATAATTTTATTACGTTCATTTATTATCTTTTTGATGAGTTATATGATATAATTTTATCATTTGGGAGCATTCATTTCCTTGGGTTTCATGATCAATTTACAAGTATACATGTGTGGAAAAAACAAGTAAACATAGAATAGATTCCCCATATTTAAATTATATGATATTAATGAAAATACAAAATATTAAATGGTTATATAATTATTTTGGTTATAATGTATGATGGTGGATCATTAGATAAATTGTTCGTGATAATAATTTAGATTATTTTGGTGTTTTTTGATCATAATGAATAGGTTTTATCTAAATATTTAATATTATGCATATTTACAAGATACATTACATTAAGTAAACTATAATACATATATAATAATTTTTTAACCCCAAAAATGGTTTTATGACCATTCATGATGGTGGAATTGAAAAATAAAACATTTTGTCCGTGAAGGTGGAAAATCGGCACCTAACAGATGATTTTTTTTCATTTTTAAGATAAAAGGATGATGAGGAAATATTTGATAGTGGATTTTATAGTGAAATAATTAAATTCCATTATATATAAGATACTAGATTTATCATTCATATTTGGACATAGTAGGGGAGTAAAGTGAAATAAAATTAAATATAATAAAACAAAATGAAGGGTAATGATTAAGTGTTTTACCTCTTGAACTCTTCCCCTTGAAAACCTAATTAAGGACATGAGTTTGTAATTTTTTTTAAGACAAAGGGATATTTTATATGGATAGATAGAATTTTAGAGAGGATGGGGTAGAAATTATAAAAGATTCTAAGATTTGGTGTAGTGAGGATAAGAAGTGGTGATGGGTGGTGTTTATATTGGAGAAGAAGAGTGTTTTTTGATTGTTATATTCATTTTTTTATTATTTTTTGTCAAGAAAGTAAATAGTGATGATTCTTGTCACTAAACACAGTAAATAGTTAATATGGGTTTGAAACAAATTGCTCTTACGAGATAAATAAATCATTTATGACTCAGGAACTCATTTATTTAGTTTATCCCTTAAAGTATCGTATTTCACTATTCACAAAAATTCAACTATTTTAGAAAAATCCAAAAAAATTGACTGTGATTGTTTTTTACATGTAGAATCATAAAATGTAATACATTATATAAAAATAATTTTATAAATATGATAAATTTAATTTTTAATTAAAATCATCATTTAATATGAAAATACATATTTAAATTTATAACTGATTTTATAACACATTGAAAAATAAATTGATGTCTCGAAAATATATTTTATAATATTATAGAAAAAATATTTATTTATGATTAAATTTTATGAAAACAAATTTATTTTAATTTATTATATTAATTATAAAATTGTTAATAAACATTTATGTTCTTTAAAATACAAATACTTAATTTATCATTTTTAAAAAATTTATTTACTTATACTATGATATAATTATATCGTACATTCTTTTTTAATATGCCTAAATTTTATTTATAGTTTGATAGGTGAGGTTACTATTTTATTTTCCAAATTAATTTTCGTAATGGTCATGTTACTATTCTAGAGTTCGAGTTTCTATTTCCATGGTATATGATTTATAATTCCGATAAAAAGCCCTTTATTTCATTCATTATTCATTTATATGTTTTTATTTATTTTATCTCTGTGATTTTATATGATTTATACTATATGGAATAAAAATATGTTCATGTTAATCTATTGAATTTATTGACTTTATTTAAGAGAATAAATACCAAATAATCATGGGGTGTTATCTCTGGTGTCTTACTTTATTATAATGGAATGATTATTATAATGTCCACAACCCTGGTTCCACTGATCCAGTTCCCTAATCCATGTCATCAGATGAACTCAAGCTCACATCCATATATGCTTAAGGTCTCTGACTATTAGCAAGGGTATAGATAAGTCACTCTAGGAGACTATACACTCTTTATTTGATTGACCCACATCAAATAACATTATAAATAGTGGAAAAAATATGAAACAAACTAGTAGAATGAATATCCAAACAACTCCCAACTGTGTACAATTCACAAGAAAAAGGAAATATTTCATGTCATGCTATAATCCCAAGTGAAAAAACCCAAAATAAATACAGCAACAGAATCCCCAAAACGGTCTTGACTCTAAGTCAAAAAACTATTCCATACATGTCCCATGTAAAACTCAACTCCCTAGAATAGGGACCTTTACCTTGACTTGACCTGCAAGTATGAAATCTGTTCGGTTTCCCAACGGAGGCCCGAGTAGTGTGTGAGTAAAACTCATTAGGCAGCTACCAACAATGTCTAGAAAATATCTACTATAATAGATAGGGAAAGTAAGTACAAATAAAAATAAGGTAATGGAAATACAGTTCAGGGGAAACTCATTGACAATTCTCTAAATTCCTATTACTATTAAGATTATTGTTCCATGTTCATTATGTATATCATCCAATCATTTAATTCATCATTAACATGTAATTATGAATCAAACATCTACCTTATTCACAAAATATTCATGGCATTTATCATTCTACATATATGAACAACTTGTCTCCATATCTCACTAGTTATGAGCATATAAAGTAATCACCACTCTTACCTTGGTTCTACAATCCTGGTATTTTAATTGAATACAACCATTGGGGGCATAAAGCATCAGTATGACTCCCTAAATTGTTCATTCCTAGGTGGGTAAGAGCATTAGTCAAACCATACCCATGGGAGGAGAATCAGTCCCTAATCCCAGAACCAATCCATGTACACATGCTTATTTATCAATTCACCACACACAAACCATACCATAACCAATAAAAAAAATTTAACAATAAATATTCAAAAAAATCAACATGAAAATCAACGTTATTCCATAGACCGTTCACAATTCCATTTCACACTACACGGACCATTAGCTTAATTATATTTCCCAAGCCTCATAAAATTAACCATATTCATCAATTCACAATAAATTTTGAATAAATTTTTTCAATATTTCACATACACCCACCCTCTTAGGGGATCCAAAAAAAATCATTATGCACAAGGTGCAATCCCCATTTAACTAATTTAACCGATTTTTATTACCATGCTAAACTATACCTTACCCCATTACTAAGTATAGACACGTGAAAATAGTTAATTTTTATACCCATTAAACATTCCAAAATTATTATCTAGATCTCTATATTTTAACAAGTAAATCTTTCTCATAATTATCTAACATCTATGTCCGGAAAGTATCAGCCCGCCCCATGGGTGGCCCCACAATGGTCATGTCATCCTCCATGTGTCTCATGGGGACCAGGAGGGTTTCCATTTATCATTTAACACCTATATCACCAAATAACATCAAAAGATAAAATTCCCAACAAGGGGTAACCAAGAAATATACCCAAGATTGCACAAATATCAAATGAAACTACGGGATATAACTAGTTGACCACCTACCTTGTATTTGTTAGATAACACACACCTAATCGACAACTTGGATCCCAATTCAACACCCCTCTAATGTTTTAACCATGATCACATCGGAAAATAATCATTTTATATCTTTTAAAGGGGATAAGAAGAAATGTGGATCCTAAACCAAAAAGACAATAAAGAGGGAGAATTTCCTTACGCGGATCATTTATTTGCAACTAGGGACACTCCAAATGACCTATACATGAGGTAGAATCACTATTGGATGTTCTTCAGATATTTTTTTCGTCACTAGGGTTATAAGGGGATATAAAGGATGAAATCCCAAGTTTGGGTTTAAAATATCATAATGGCATTTTTTATAAATTTCTTAGCTTTACTGGGATACATGGTTTACCCACATTGTTTTCCAATCTATGTGAAAACCCTATGAGAGATATTGTTCCAAAATCCTCCTTTCACATGGATTCTTGGGAATTTCACATGGTAATCGTAACCGTGAAGTAACTGTGTGAAAGACTCTATCCAAGGTTGCATGGTTATGTGGGATGATACACACAGTTTTCACTAATCATGTGAAAATTGTGAAACATACCCAGAACTAGTTTATCATCCATTTTCGAGTCACATACCCACAAAACACCCACAAGGCTTCTCATTATTTTTGGAAAAAAATTGACATAAGGAAAAGACATAAAAAGATACAAAAACGTACATTAAGAAAGATCCCAGATCACACAATTATGAGCAACCAAATTCTGAAGTATCGATCAATTTAAAATTTATGGAATACTATATAATTATATTTAATCCATTTTACATTGGGAATATAAAATAAAACATAATTCATCACAAAATATAAACAACTATGTCCACGAATAATCATTCAATGATATCCTAACACAGGGAAAAATAAAATTAGTGTGAGAAAAAATGCTCAGTAAGCAATATGTATAGAAGAAGAAATCCGGAATCTATAAAAATAATTAACTAGAAAAGGTATATAACTGAAGATATAATCAATTTAAATAACTTGACAAGGAATAATTTTTATGTAAACATAAATAACTAAACACACATTCCATTTAATTAATATATTGATAGTGAAATGAAACCACAGATTGTGCATAGTGAAAATATCTTGGGTAATAATAATTTAAATATGGGTGTATGAAATGAATAACAATTAAATGGCATGTATCTAAAACATGAACCCCTAATATCCATACCTTTCACCGAAAATATTAATTTTCAGGTAAAACATGTTAAATAATTGTTTACTAACTTGTTCCATTAGATTACAGATGCATCAAGGTGATATCTACAACTATGATCCACACATGTCTAAGAATCCAAACCATTCCTCATATATCAAATAAACAATTCTATTAATAAACAATGTTCCTTATCATCAAATATCTATATTATATAAAAGATATGAATTTTACAATATTATAAAAAATAATCAAATAACATTCAAAGAAAACATTGTATGTAAAAATAAAATATGGTTTATGTAATAAATATATCCATCATACAAGAATATGTATATTTAAAAGAAATGATATTTAAAATGAAATTTTATTACAAAAATGTGATTGTTCCATGATAATGTTAATAATCACAAGATGAAATTTTATTGAACAAAAACTTTTCCACATTATAATTTTTATGTAAAATCCCCTTAGTTGAATTAATAAAAATTATAGCATAAAATAGGATAATAAATTAATGAATAATTTTATTACATTTCAATGGAACATTATATAAACCACATATAATTGAATTGGTGTATAATAGCTGATACATCTCAATATAATGTAAATTGAGACAGAATACCCTACTATTTGGGTAACATTAAAATCATGAGTCCCATAAAATAATTACATAAAATAAAATTTTAACATATTTAATGAGTGTAAATTCATTAAATAATATATCATTGGGTAGTATTTAAACCTAAAAAATAAACGAGTGGTTAAAAAGGAATAGGTCTCATAGAAATTAAAGTGAGACTAGAAATCCCCTACCTTGCCCTTCATTTTTGTTGAAGACTCTTGTTTAGAGTGGTGTAAAACATGACAATAACATTAATATAACCATATTAATATTTAGTATATCATATTTTATCCTTTTATAACATATTATTCTCCATTAATTTATAATATTTCATGATTTTCATCATTTTTAGGTGTTAATATCCTTGTTTTTCAAGTATGTTTTGACAATTTGTTTCCATACTCTTACTGAGATCATTATTTATACATCACTATAATTTAAAAAATGATGTAGATATAATATATTTTTATTATATTTATGAATTTTTAATAATCAATAATATTGTGTGATAGAAATAAAACACATTGTTCATGGAGATGGTAAACTATACATACACATGAACATTAATTCCTTTTTCTTGTCATATAGAAAGAAATAAATTTAAATGAAACATGTATATATTATCATTTTAGTATCATTTTTATTTCATATACATCATGTATTTTAATTTAATAAAATACTTAAAACATTCCATGTTAAGCGTGAACAAATCACATCACTTTGAGGAGGCAGTAGCCGAAACATCAATTAACGATGTTATCATCTTCCCAAAAAATGGAATGCCTAAATACATGTATTATATTATAATTAAATAAGAAAAAACAAATTATAAATATCATATTTTTTATATTTATCTATAAATATATCATTATTTGAAACCATGAATGGTATTAATGTAATAATGAATGACATCAGTTTGTGAGGGTGTAATCCGCCATACATACAAATGATTACTGTGTATCCTAGTTGATGGAATTGTGTGTGACTGTAGGTTAACAAATTTTTATAAAATTTATATTTATATTTAGGATAGTTATTTTATTATATAATTTTGAAATAAAAATTATTTAATGGGTGGTGAAGGAAATTAAACAAAAGTTATTATTGGAGAACTCTATATCTTATTTCGGTAACTCATTTTGGAATATTTCAAAAACCATTCATCATTTTATTTATGCCCAATTTGAAGATTCATGAATTAGGGGAGGGATTTCGGGAGTCTATTTGGGGGTTTTTGACTATCTAAAGGCTTTATAATCATGATAGAATGAGGGTGCAGGGTTGAATTCCTTTTTAGTGGAGGGGGAGTGAAATTATTGTAAATATAAAAAGGTTAACACTATTGAGAGATATACCTTGAATAATGTGTCTCCAATAAAGATCTAAATTAGATATAATGGGTTTAATTATATAATTATTTTTGTATAATAATCTTTTGAGATGTTTATAGGGAATTTTTTCAATTAATTAAACAGTTTAACCACTAAGTAAACTTATTTTTACCTTAATTGCAGTAATTAATTACAATTACGTTCACTAATATTTTTGGTGAAAAAATAAGTTAACCTTACTAGATTCAATAAACTTTTATAATTCCAAATAATGAATAATTGTTTCTCTATTATAATATCATAAGTGGATTAATTTAATTTAATAGTAATATCCCATACATGACGATAAAGAATGTTTTTATAGTACTAAGTTCAAAAGATGGAATGGATTTATTTACAATATTAGTGTGAAATTGATTAAAATTACCCATATTAGATTACCTAATGTATAATTGAACTATATATAATTTAAATCCAATTTAAGATATTATATACCAATATAAATTATTTATACAAAAGGTTGTTTTCAATTAAAAATCTCTAATAAAAAAGAGTTAAAATTTTAAATTAATTTCACTATTTTATTTAATTCTTCATAAATTGAAACATTCAAAAAATTAAAAAAACATCATCCAAAGTATATTTTTATATTATGCATTGGGAATTTTTTATATATTGTTAAATAGATTTTATAAAATTTCACAAATTTATTCCTATAATAGGTTCTTTATTAAATAGTGGAAACCCTACCTTTAGAATAAATTCATCTTTTAATGCATAAAATTATAATTGGTCATATATTATGCCTATAAAATAATATAGATCAATTTAAAATAATTTATTATTTATATAATATATAAAATTCAATAATATCATCCACTAAATTATATAATTAAGATAAAAATATTTTTTCATATAAAATATAAAACCATTCCATTTATATTCAACTGGTTTCTATATTCATTTCTAATTAATTGGTCGCCAAATAATTAAATAAACATATATAAAAAATGTTTTAAAATTTTAGTTAATCCTTTTTATGCATTTCATTAATATTTATATCGAATAATTGTCATACTATACACTAATATTAATATTATATTTTACTTTGGTAAAACCCGGTCACTATTCTAACACAACCTATAAAATGAACTAGGTATTGTGTATATCATAGGACCACATAGTATAACATGTACCAAAATTTAATCTTAGTGTTGTGTGTAGTGTATACATGGTAGTATAGAAAAAAATTAATTTACTCTAAAATGAAAATTGTGTAATGTCTTGGAGTATTTCATTCTCCCACTATAAAAACATTGCTCCCTCATGCTTCAAAAATGATCTCTATAATTGATTTTATAAAGGTTTAATATATTATTATTTAAAAATCCCAACATATTATATAAGATTAATAAAACATATTTTTAATAATAAGGAAATGTAAATTCAAATGTCACTAAAACTAGGATTTTTAATAGAAAATAATTTGTGAAAACGTGCACATGGAGGAGAAATATAACTATCAATTTCTAATGGAGTGTGATAGAAAACATTGATCAAAAGAATGTGGGTGATCCAGGGAAGGATAAAACCACGTGTTCGTAAACTAAATAACTGAAAAAAGTTAATTTATATCATTAAAAACAACCATTAATATATAATAAAATTTGAGTAATTCATTCACTATCTCTGAACTTGTGTATATGTTTGTTTCTATTTCATTAACAAAATATTTCCTCTTGTTTTCCCATAAACTATTTCTACATCACCTCTCAGCATAGTTGACATCCTATAGTTAAGTAATAAAATAATCTATAAACCATTTCCAATGATCAACATTAACAATTTCATAAATTTTAAACATTTTTAAATGATTATACTCTCACACCTTATAAACAAGGTCACATAATTGCAAAAATTAACTTATTAACCATCATTCAACATGAAGTATATCTTAATCATCACATATTGAACTTGTGAATACGTCTTTTAATTATTTTTTAAAACATAAAAAAATATCAATATTAACCCAAATACATATTGATAACATGAATCCCCCCTTATTCATTAAATAGGTTATATATTATTGTATATATTCATTAAATTAATTTTTTTGTTAACTCCATAAACAATAGTATAAAAATAATTGTAAAAAAATCCTTAATTCATTCTAAGGTATTCGATAAAATAAAATTTAAATTATCCATATCAATCATCTTTATTTCCAAAAAACACTATCTCAAAATCTGGAACAAATTCAGGATTGTCTTTCACAAAATCATATGTTTTCCAATATTTTCAATTAGAATTTGAATCAATTTTCTTGGTCAGTGTTATCGATCAACATAATATTTTGAATCTTGAATAAAAATTTACTATTGTAGAATCCTTATACATTCCATTAAACTTATATCTAAGGTATCATCAATAATATAATATAACAACATTATTCAAATATTTAAATAAACGTAAAAATTAATCATTCAACTTCACCTGTATCAATATCATAAGCCGAACCATGATCCCTTGTTATATTCTAAGGTATATTCTCTTGAATCTTGGGGTTTTTTAACTCTCCATATCTTTATAGTTTTAACACTAAATTGAATCCTTTTTACCATTTCATTTCATTCTTTTTCGAGTCAACCCTTATCTCTACTCATATAACAAACTCTTAATCCATTCAATCACTCTAATGAGTGATTCATTGCACAATTATCATAGGTGTGAAACTACATCCTTCTAATATTCATTTTATTAATATTTTTATCTATAATCTAATTCTTCTTTTTATTTCGTTTGAAGACATAGGACTTGGAGAACTGATTCTCTATCTTGACATCACATAAAAGTATTTCAACTATGATTTTTTTGGTGCGTCCATTGAACTTAAGAGACATGGGTTAATATCATCAATGAAATGGTAAATATTATAGTATGTACTACATATGTAATCTATAGTATATGTAGATAAACTCATAAAGGTATTTGCATACTCTACAATACATTCTTATCAAATTTTCTTTAATATAATGATCTTTCTCTTCATTTTAGTTTTAACCTCAAAGGGAAATATATTTAAATTAATATATCCTTAAATGAATCTCATTACATGAGTTCTATTTGATATTACTACCTAGTATTTTGAATTAATGACCACAATTGGATATCATCTGATTTATGAAAATATATTATACGTGTTCCCATTTCCTTTTCATTTCATCCCAATGAAACAAATATCTTCTCGAAAAACATAGTCCATTTCATAGAAATATTTGGATTAGTATCCCAAATAAAGGATGAGTGTTTTTTTGGAATAAAGAGATCCAAAATCAAATAGTCTAACAGTTTAATTCGTGTCTCCATCCAGGAAAAGTTATTATAGATTATCAGATTAAGCTTCCCTAAAATTTCAATAATATTATCTCTTATAATACCATTTTTATTAGTTCCCTATACATGGAAATATTTACATTTTACATGAGTATTGATACAATTTTACCTTTTTGGATCCATTTCTAAACAAATGAATATACTAGATTAGATCATATCATTATGAAACATAATTTATAATCCCGGAATTATTAATATAATTTACATAATTTCAAAACATTTATCACTATCTAATCACATAATAAAAAACGTTGGTCCTTTGTATTATAATATTAAAATATACTCAAAGACGATCCATAGGGTTCTTTTACCAAATATTTGTTTTCTTAAATACAGTTTCCAAGGTTTTTACTCAACATCCATTGATACCAACAATAATGCCTTGACCTGAGAAGCCCACATCCAGTGGTTTGCTTTATTACATTTGAATTATTAAAAGTAATCATATCATGATGGATTGATATATTTTCTATTTCAAAGACCAAAAATAAACATAAAATCTATTTGATAGTTATAAAAGAAAATAAATAGAATAAATTACAATATATAATAAAATGTTTCACTGGACACACATTAAAAAATCTCGTAACCATGGGAAAAAAATAAGGTTGAGATAAATTTATCAGTATTATTTAAGTATAATTGAATTAATCATGA